>BHFT01074621.1:0-13882 GCA_004320025.1 Laticauda laticaudata | reverse complement strand
ACAACGGATGGAACATTTTGCTCGTCCGTTGTGTCCGTTTTGCATCCGTTGGGCAGTGTGACAGGGCCTTTAGGTTTTTAATTGATAACTGGGAAGTGCTTTTGAACATGAAAACAACTTTACAATATACATATTAAGTGGCATTTACTCTTTGTATTAGAACTCATCAGCCATTAATTAATGAGCTACTTGTATCCCTTAGGAAATAAAGATAAACAATTCTCGTTAGAACTACTTTGTGTAAACATCTGATTCTTCTTTTTATGCATGTGAACACGTCCTCCACCCCCTTTAAAACAGGCAAAGAAACACAGTGTCATCCATTTAATTAAGAGGACTTGGGAGAACTGCTCACAATTTTGAGAGCTCGAAACTACTTCAGTGATATAAGTGCTGATCTGGAAAGCCCTTTTCACATTATTGTCTCAAAAAAATGTGGTTGGTTTTGTTTTTGTTTTTTTGTGAAGCCTCTTCAAGGCTGAAAGACAATAATAATAAGTCCAGTTGCAGGCAGTCTTGTCATGCATAACTCAGTGACAATTGCTTAGTTATCTCAGAAGAGTTCCACAAGTCATGGAAAGCATAAAAACTGTAAAAGAATAGGCATTATAGATAAGTATGACAATAAGAATATTGTCATACTGGACTTTGTTGAAGAGCCTTGCGAACTTGGTGTAACAAATGACAAACAAGCACAACATTCCCCATTAATCTGATTTCTTCAGCTGAATGCTGTGTTTCACAGTGGAATTTTTAATATACTCAAAAACCAATTATTTATATTTGTAGAATTTTCATGAACTTTTTTTTTTTAAATTAAGCTGTCTCAGAGGACTCAAGTCACTCTGGACTGGGCTTAGAAATGAAATGGAATCTAATGCAGATAATGAATTACTCAAGAAAATTATCAAATGGCATTCAGAATTGCTACATACAGAAATTGTAGAATAAACATTACTCATCAGATAAGCCCTTAGGTGGAGAACTAGACTGGTGTAGTGGTTAAGTCACCAGGCTATAAATCAGGAGACGGTGAGTTCTAATTCCATTATAGGCATGAAACCCAGTTGGCTGACATTGGTGCAGTCTCTCTCCTTCAGCCCTAGAAAGATGCCAAAGGCAAATCACATCTTAAAAAAAAAAAAAACTTGTGAGAAAATTAACAGGGACTGATCCAGGCAGTTTCTAGAGCCATCTCCAATTTAAAAGCACACAAATAGGATAGGATATGATAGGGTGGGATGGAATGGAACGGAAGAGAAGAGAAGAGAAGAGAAGAGAAGAGAAGAGAAGAGAAGAGAAGAGAATTCTTTATTGGCCAGGTGTGATGGGACCCACAAGGAATTTGTCTTTGGTGCATATGCTCTGAGTGTACATTATGAAATACATTCATCAAGAATCATATGATACAACACTTACTTATAGTCATAGGATATTAAATAAACAATCAAATCATACTAGGAAACTAAATAAAACAATAAAAATCATAAAATACAAGCAACATGGTGAGAGTCATAAGTGGGAGGAGAGAGGTGATAGGAAGAATGAGAAGAATAATAGTAATAATCTTAGTAAATAATTTGACAGTGTTGAAAGAATTATTTGTTTAGCAGAGTGATGGCATTCAGGGAAAAACTGTCCTTATGTCTAGTTGTTCTGGTGTGCAGTGCCCTATTGCGTCATTTTGAAGGTACAAGTTGAAACAATTTATGTCCAGAATGTGAGAGGTCTGTAGATAGTGAGCAATAAAACAGATGCCTTTTAATAACTCTATTCATTGCACGCACCTAGAAGTTTCAAATGTTTTTAGATCATGCTAATCACTATATGGTAGAATTCAGGAGTCTTGTCCTCCTGAAATTTTAAATTCACAGATCACAACATCAAATATGTAGGTCATTTAAAGGTAATTTTATCACTTTTTCTTCTAAATCCAAAGGATGAATGTTGATAGTATTATGGCTAAAACACAACTGCTGAGAAACAAGGATGTATCCATATCATAGTTAACCTCCAGAGTGCCAATGCACAGTCGCATGCATGTATTGTGTGTTTGTGTATTTATAAAGGCAAGCAGTTGCTTTCCATATAGTTCCTTTCTTCTGGTCAATTCTGGAAAAGCCACTTAGCAATAGAAAAAAAAAATGTGTCAGTGTCTCCAGCCAGGCTTACTTAGGTCACCAGGTTAACAAGTAGCTCAGCTGGAGGGCAGGAAATTAGTGGGGTTTCAGGCTGCTGAGATCAGCAGCCCATGGTTTTTTTTATAGTGGAGCCCAAATGGACTCTAAGTGTTAAAAATATCGATGTTCCCGTAATGAATTGTTGGGAATCTTCTGAGAGAGAAAAAATGCTTTCCCTGTTGTACATATAATGGATGACTTTACATTCTGGACATCAAGAAAAGGGATTGTAAGTTTAAGATAGTCTCTCTCTCTCTCTCTCTCTCTCTCTCTCTCTCTCTCTCTCTCTCCCTCTCTCTCTATCTCTCTCTGATAAGGTCAGAACTGTGCCGCTGTAGCTTCCTATCATTTTCTTCCCCTCACAGTTTATATTTGCACCCAAAGTTATTATGAACTAATAGGAACAGGACACACGCACAGACATACACACATGCTTTCCTTTGGTGTTTTGTTGGTAATTGAAATGAAATGAACAACAGTGAGCTTAGAAAGGACAAATGGAAAGCTGTTGTTTCGGGTTTTTTTTTTTGCTTTTCAGAAACGAGGCACCCATGCTGCATTTCAATATATAGATCAGAACCACTTCTAGCAAACCTGTGGCCTAAATTGATTTTCTTTTCATTTAAGAAAGGGTTAAGTCTATGAAACAAGAAGGAGAGAAAGAAAAAAGAAATTAACTAAAGTAAGGCCCTTGTGATACAATGACACTTGCTCTATGCTCTTACAGAGGGAAAAAAAACCACAATGATAAAACACCACAAAGAGGAGTGTTATGAATTTTATTAATGACTAGAAGACAGTGTGCAAAACATCAAAGGTCTGTGGAAAAGATTAATGACCCCGTGTGAGACTGTTTAATTACCTCCAGCTAATTAGATTCTTGACCAAATTTTTAATATCTGCATTCCTTCTAAAGCCTAATTGAGATTCCACATTATTTATCAATCTTTCAAAAAGCCCTTAGTGTGCTGGTTTTTTTAAAGGGTTTTTTTCCCTCTTTTGCACTTTGACTCCATTTATGGTCAATTATTAAATAAATAGCAAAGTAACTGTTCACCACAAATTGTATATGTGGAATACTTTATGCCTGTTTATTTTGAGGAGGAGACTATCATTGGCAGCATCTCCTCTTCATAATGAAGCACTCTAACTAATAAATTGACTGAGTCCACTGTAAACAGGGTTGATAGTATTTTGGTTACCCATGCTGGGCTTGGGAATGCCTCATGTGGTTTTTCAGTAAATGAAGCTTTTGCTATTGTCAGTTAATCCTTCGCTCAGTTTACCTTGGTCCAATCCCAGAGACAGGATGGGAATGTTTATTATACAAGCCAGAGAAGACTGCCAGGGTTTTGTTGCATGTTCTCATTTATTTGAGATTGCTTCATTGCTGCTAGAAGAACCCTTCCAGTAAATTGGTCTTGGTATAAAATAATTAATAATTGAAAAAACAACCTCATCACTAGTAGATGTTTACAGCGGCCTCCATAAAATGCCCTGCCAATCTTCTTTCCGTGTACTCCTGTATAAGCAGAAGAGTGGAATGTCCAATCCATAGTCTAAATTCTGTGATTCTTATCAAATTCTGTGATAAGCACATAAGATACAAGTATGCATACCAAAAAAAAATGTAGCCTTTAAGGACATGAAACCTTGTTTAGCCAATAGGACTGAATTCAAAATAGGATAAACCGGCCAGATTGTAGCCCAGTTCACCATGCTTGCCTTCAGTGAACATCCTCATTAAATTAATGGGGTCTGCAGAATCGCAGCATATTTAATTAGTAGCACCTAAGACTACATGTCCCCTTTTCTGAATAATGTGTACTGCTGGATTTTAGGATCATTTATCAAATCCTCTACATTTTATGAAAGATGAATTTCAAGAAGCGCTGGACTGAAAGTCCAAGCTATAAGTTACTCGCCACGAATGTAATCAAATGAAAGCAATCATTTACAAGAAGCTAATCTTGATTTTAATTTAAAATTTAAACTTTATGATGAAAAATTAAATTTAATGATCAAATTTAGAATTACTCCAGTTCATGGTTTAAAAAAAAGTTTTATGTAGTTTCATAAACAGGCATTTTCAAAATTTGTTTCTGACATTTATTCCTTGCATTTTTAATAAAGAATGCTATTCAGATCTTCAGTGGATTATGTCATTTTGTTATGACTTAGCATTCCTTTAATACACAGTGACAAAACCACTCCTCTTCATCTAGAATAACATGATAAATCCATACATATATTCATCTGACCAAGTTAGGACATTTGCAGTTCACCATTAAGATCCAGGTGAAAGAATCTGAAAGAATACAAAATTTTTTGTAAATAAAAATGGTGACAACTCACAAGGATTACTAGGTGCAGATAGAAATACACATTATTTCCATAGCAAGGAAGATAAAGCAGGAATAGTTAATTTGATTACTTTATTTAAAGAAGAAAATATGTTCTTATTTGGATATCACTTCTGGAATTTGTGTTTGTGAAGAAAAAAATGAAACTTTGATCTTGGTTTTGTTGATTAGAAAGATCTGGTGTTGTAGAAATGGCTAGTTATATATTAATGTGTAAAGGCAAACCATTGAGGTTGGAGTGTGTTTATTTTGTACTGTGCTAGGAAGAGTTAGAAGTCAATGCCCCCTTTTCTTTCTTTTTCTCTTCCCCTCTTATCTCACACCTCCTTTCCCCCATTCCCTTTCCCTCCCTTAATTTCCTGTTTTCTTTTCTTCTTTGTATTTTTTATAATAAAAAAAATAAAATGATTAAATTGAAAGATCCAGCTGGAAGCTCCTTCCAGATGTTACCACTCTTTAAGGACCTCTGCTGATCCACATATATTTGACACTGGAATCTGTGGCTTCAGTGAAAGAAAATGAACCCTGAATAACCTACTGAGGGTGACTATTGACCCTATGAATCTCCAGCTGCCAATTATTTATATCTGGGATTCTGTAAGACTTTTATAGTTATTGTGATACTAAATTGCATGGTAAGTGTACATTCATTCTTTAAGAAGAATTCAAATGAAATGAAAAGTTCAGAGAAAGGCAATGAAGAGAAAGGAAAAGCTTCAAATTAAGTCCTCTAAAGCGAAATCAAAGGAGTGCGTAAATTTAGCTTTGACATTGGAGATAAGATGTGCTTAATTATTCATGTACTGAGATGTATGTTGCTACCCATCCTATCATGGCAACTCTGGATGGCTCACAACAAATAAAAATACCTTATATGTGAAACTCAGAAACAACCAATATATAAAACCTAAAATTGCTGCTAAGATTAAAAACAGATCTGATAAAGTAAGAATGGCCAGTGGTCCCATATAAAGTTCCCAATCT
Source organism: Laticauda laticaudata (assembly GCA_004320025.1). Lineage (NCBI taxonomy): Eukaryota > Metazoa > Chordata > Lepidosauria > Squamata > Elapidae > Laticauda > Laticauda laticaudata. The sequence continues at coordinate 8,355 of BHFT01074621.1, read as the reverse complement.
CCCTGCCCTACAGACAAATTTTTAAGACATGTTCTAGGCCAGCAAGGTCAAAGTGAATCTAATCTCAAGGGATATGGTGTTCCTCAGGGTTGGGATTCAAATTTTTAACAACCGGTTCTGTGGGTGGGGCTTAGTTGGTGGGCGTGGCTTGGTGGTCATGTTATTGGCTGGGTCTGTCCAACTCAATATCACTCACATTGAGGCACACATCTTCTTGCCTGGCCTCTCATGACTGTGGGGATGCTGCAACAGTTGTAAGTGTGAAAAATGGTCATAAGTCACTTTTTTCAGTGCCATTGTAACTTTGAATGGTCACTCCACACAAGCAAAGTATTTTTGGAATCTGTATTGCTGGCAGAAACGATCCATGGTGTGTTATAATCTCCAATCGTGAGGTCATTTAGAAATGCTTCTATAGTTTCTTTTCTACACATCAGGGACTCCAAATAACAATTTTCTCTCCTGAGAAGGCCTTTGAAGGTCTTGGCAATGAAATTACCAATAGAAGCTGCACCATGTTTTTATTTCATCTCTGATAACTTTCAAATGGAAGTTGTTTAGAGGAACAGGTTAGAATAAAACAAAAACTCAGTTACAAGAGAAAACACGTGCTTTCTTCTTCACTGGATGCAGAAAATGCATTAATTTATGTGTCCAGAGAAATTTAAAATGAAATGTCATTTTGCATAGTAGGTATGCATAAAATAAAATCAAATATTTAAGAACAGAAAGAGTTTGTGTCATAGATATCTATATTCTGGATTAAATCAAATGGATATAAACTCTGCTTTCTCTATTTTCTTCTTTAAATAGTAGCTCTACCTATTCTAAAAAACAAAATATCCAGACATTTTATATAAAGACAAACAGAAATTGAGAATAAATATGAACTATATTTATACAATTTAATTTATGTTAAATTATATTTATTTGATTTATAGCCATTTGAGAGCAGGGGTATTTAAAAGAGTTTAATTAATAAATCAGAAATATGGCAAACCTTATGTCACATACATTGAAATAAAAATAACCTAATAGAAAATATTTTATTAAAAGCAAAGCAAAAAAAAAATACAGTGCAGTTCACTGAGGTAACTAGAACTTTAAACTAGGAGTAGATAAGTATGAAAGAGTACCAGTTTGGTACAGTGGTTAAAGTGCTGACCTAGAACTAGGAGACTGTGAGTTCTAGTCCTACTTTAGGCATGGAAAAAAAAAACAGTGGGGTGACTTTGGACCAATCACTCTCTCTCTCAACCCAGCCCAGCCCACCTCACAAGATTGTTGTGGGAAAAATAAATGGAGTGAAGGAGTATTCAGTATGTTAGCTATCTTGATTTATTTATAAAGCAATAAAAGCAGCATCAAAATCTAATAACTAAATAAAATAAATAAATAAAATAAATTACCAGATAACATCAAGATCTACCTTTAAGATATTTGGCAGCCTGAGAAGGAACATAAAATGATTTTCTTCTCCTCGTCAAAGAGAGTAGAATCCAAAGTCTACCAAGATATTTCAGACCCAGAGAAAAAAATTCTCCTTGAAAATGTCCATTTTTTACCTAATGTAAGTTGTGGGCTATGGGCAAATAAGCAACAGCAACTTAATGCTAAGTTTCTATTTTGATTTTTTTATTTTAATTAATTTTGGAAACCATACTGAAAAATGTACAAACAATAGCAAAATTGCAACTATAAACAGGCCATCAAAACCTCAAAAAGGATACTTTTTTCTTCTTAAAAACATAGGCACATAATCAAACTAGCTCAAATTCAACCAACTGGAGTTGGTATCTTTTGCACATTGATACTGGTCCTGCATACATCCCAAATTGGGTTCCATGTCTTGAAAATATTTTAGCATATTTTAGCATTTTCCCCCCTGAAAGCTTTCCACAGTCCAGTATCCACTGCCAGGAAATTAGTCCTTTTTTGGTTTGTTTGTTTACTTCTTCTCAGCATGATCTAAATGACTTTACTTTAGGTGACCCCCAATAGTGAAATCTTTGTTCGGTTCTAATAAAATAGCCGCATCCATACCAAATTACGAGTAGCCCATCCCAAATAAAATTAGCTGTTCATTATTCACAAGGTCCCAGCTGTAGTCCCAGTGCTGCACAAATGGCTCAGAAGTGACAGGTTCATCCAAAGCCCTAGAATGAAACAGCACAATACTTTAATTTGTACTGTTTGTTTACTGTGGCTCATGGATATTACAGGACGGGGCGCTTACATGGCATCCGTCAGACATATAAAACCCAACATTTAATGCTGGCATCCTTGCCTTTATTTTCTCCACCCGCCCCTCTTATTATTAACTCAGTCCCTTTTATTGTTTAAAGGTAGAAATGGCAGCTTTATTTACACATTTTTCCCCCCAGGAGAAAACATTAGGCCAGAAATGGCACTACAAATCAATGCAGATGAAAAGAAAGGGTGATCTTGTCAGCAGGCAGCCTTTCGATGGTAGAAATTACAGCTCCTTTACAGCTAGCTGAGCGCATGCTAAATGCAGCCATCCATATTACCTACAGGCAAAAGACTGTCCTTTTTTTTTTTTTTTTNAAAGACTGTCTTTTTTTTTTTTTTTCATCAGCAATTCATACCAAGTTCAGATCTTACCTAGGTGCAGCACTTCAGAAGGCTTGTGGACCTATTTTCATTGACAAGAGTTGCCCAAAGAGAACAAAAGTATGTCCAAGACCTTTTAAAGAATCTTGAATGATGTGGGTTATTCTCCACCATCCATTCTTATTTCCAGGCCTTTGATTTTCCACTGTTGTTTTCCCAATTTCCCTTGTTTAGAAGGAAAATCAAAATGTCGATGAACAGGTAGTTCTCAACTTTTGACCAGTGGCTTAGCAACTGTTTGAAGTTACAACTGAGTTATGACCAAGATTCAAAGTTGTGACTGTTGGGTCCCTCCACAATCACATGATTGAACTTCAGGTGCTCAGAACACAAACACATATATGGTTGTTTACAGAGTTCCATGGTCACATGACCATGTTTTATGAGGATTTTGCCAAAACTTACACCCAATTTTCAGCAAAACTCCACCCATAGAAATCCATTGGTTCATTTAAAAAGCACACTGATCATTTTATGACTGACATGTTCACTTAATAAGTGCCACCAAAAATAGAGGTCAGGAGACCAACCCGTTTTAGGATCATTATGGCACAAGACTATAATGGGGCACCTCCATTACAGTTGTATGTCGAGGGCTACCTGTAACCTCAAATTGTACCATCCATCTTCATACGAGGGTTGGCCTCAGGAGAGGCAGGGAGCAGCCCCAGCATTTGTCAAAGTACACAAATCTTTACCAGACCCAAAACTATTTAAGAACAAATAGTAATCTGAGCATTGCATTCTATTTTTGAAAGCTAAGATTTCCACAGCAGTGCTGTCTAGTGCCATTATTACATTTTGTCATTGCAGATTTCCAAACTGGAAACAGTACTTTATTAAAGCACATAGGATACTTGATTTATCATGAAGTCACTCACAGTACTTGATTTGCCATTGTCATGGCATCTCTTCAATGAATGTTGCCCCCACCCCCATCACTGTATTGCACAGCGATGGTTCCAGATCATTCAGTGCATATTGTAGAGGGTTTCAAATTGGACTCGCAATGAATCAGATCACAAAACACTAATCTAATATAGCATATAATTGCAAGCCATCAGGCTGCCTGGGATTCATATCTCCCAGGTCCCATTTAAAAGTGTATTGCTTAGTACATCCCAGAATAAAACAATAGCAAAAACAATTCCGGAAGCTTGAAGGATTTGGGGATGGTAATAATATTTATTATGCTTTTTTTTTCCAAATGAAAACCTTGTACTGAAATCTATTTCTCTGTCTCTTTTCACTCTGGATGTTTGTATTTCTCTGCTACAGTTTCTAGAAATTTTTCACTTTTTTTATCTTGATATCTAGTCCTCAATAAAACAACTGGCAGGAGGATAAATAGTTATAGAGAACTTTTTAAACTTTTTCTTTCCCACAAGGAAAACACAACAAGGACCACAACCACTTTCTGACTTAGAGATTTCCAAAAGCCATGCCACAAACTGTGATTGGTTCTACCAGTAATTTTCCAAATGCAAAGTGTAAGAGGTCTTTTTCTTTCTTTTTCCAAAAAGCGGCTGTATAATAAAGGGTGACACCCATGCAAAGGCTTTCCTAGTAACTCAAGTGCAACATAATGTGGCAAATAATTACAATGACCTTTAGTTCACTCATATTTAAACAAAGGTTAAGCTATCCTTTAGCAAAACAAATATTTCCTCTGGTCCAATATTAACAGCAGACACAACCAGGTTCTATTGACAAACCAATGAAAATGTTTAAAAATACAAAATTTCCTAACCTAGAGAAATACACAAAATTTAGTGCAGTTCAGCATAAACAGTTGAAAATATTTGACAACAATCATTATTATATTTGCTTTGTCATGTTTGGCATGGCATCATCAATATTTCTTCCAATATTCCCCCACCCTTGCTGCTTAAGTTCTACTGCTTGACATTCCTGGCAGCAGGAGGAAGAGAAGAAGAAATCACAGAAGAAGGAAGAGAAAATGTTTTTCATTCCTGGCTAAAACTTGTAAACAATTTACATTTTTATTTGGTAGTCTAGAATAAATGCACGATTCTTTAAGTAACTGGGACTCAAGATACTTAGACTTGGAAAAATAAACTTACAAGAAGGTTCACATTGTTGTCCAGGAAGTGGCTGATAGATTTTATTTAGTTTCTCATGCTCCAAGCTTTAGCAGTTGACCAGATAAGGGCCAGGTGTGCTTTGCACATTTAATTTGTTTAGTCTGCAGCTAATTCAAACAGCCCTTTGATCTCTACACCTGGGACTGGCCTCTACCATTAAATCCTTGGGTTGACTGTAAAAATTCCATTCCCCAGAACTTCATTTCTTGGGCTATCATGGAATGGAATAAGTTAAAGTCTCCCAAAGCTATTGCTCTGCAGTTGACTATTTTCTAACAATGTCCAACATCTACAATATTGCAAAACTTGTGCACAGCAACCATATTCAGTTCAAATTTTGTTTTTGATTCCAGCTTTGGGATTAACTGTTTAAAGTTTAACCAATTTTAAATGGCCTTGACTTAAGATCAAGATTTGTCCAATTGTGCTCCCTCCCTCTGCCCCCCACCCGCAGAATGGAATGAAATTATCAAGAATGACAGTCCTCTAAAACCCATTAACTCTCTCAAACTTGAACTGGATCATTTGAGAATGTCCGTGCAATGCATGTTTAAAATATTCTTTCTGCGTCTTTCTAAAACATTGTAAACATGAGTGAGGAAGGCATAGCACACCAGCTTCCAACAAGTTCAGCAAAAAAGTTTAGGTAAACCAATGCAGAAAGAGTTTTTCCCAGGTGAGAATTTTAAAAAAGTTTTTAAAAGGACTTGGCATGAACTGAAAAATTATCTTATTTCCTTTGTAGAATGGATCACAAGGCTTTCTGTATTGCCACGAAAGAAGCATAACTGGATAGCATATTTGATACCTCCTAAAAACATTATCTGAATGTGATGGGTGTCTGGATGAAGAAATATTGGCAAAACTTTGTATTTTCTGGGCATAACTCAGTAGAATTCCTCTCAAGGTGCCCTGCTAGCTTTGTTGATTCTGATCAACAAGTTTTGTGAAATGCCAAGGTAGTCAGACTAGCAAGCTTGGACCTTTCTGAGAAGGACCAACTAGTAAACTATAGGACTTGGTTGTATCAGGATTGTAGCTTGCTGATGTACTCTGTGTGAGTTACTTAGCTGAAGCAGCAAGAGATAGTGGTCCATCACAGCCCAATTCCACAGAAAATGAGACTGGAAGAGAAAAATGGCACAAAATCACACTACTATTTTGAAGGACATATCTCATTTTCAAGTCATTGCAAAGGCAGATTGAATTGGTCTTGAGCTGTCCCACATTTAAACTAGTGCTCCTTCTCCTGCCAACCTAATAATTTACAGTTCTTCACTAATGGTAGTGGCGATTTCAATCCATCTCTTATTGACTGCTTGAGGTTGCTAAGAATGCCTTCTATTTTCTGTTCATTGCTATCATTAACATTTTAATTTTGGCTGCCAGAGAGACTGGGCACATGTTTTCTCCAGATGCCTCTGCACTCCTAAATGTCTATTTTTTTTTCTTATGCACAGGTTTAGCACACTTTTGAAGCAGCACAAGAGCTGTTTTAAAAAACAAAGCAACTCCCATTCTATGCAGGAAGATCAGCCAGGTTCTGCCAGCTATATGTTGCTAGTTCTTCTGTCTCAAATAAACTCATTACAAATCTTTTCTGCTTCTACCAACATATGATTATACTTTTTATAACCTGCCTATTCCTACCCTGTTTGGTATGCAATATGAAATACTTCTGGGTGCTGTTGGGCATGGTCATTTATTACAACGAAGTGGCATTCCAACACTTGCAAGACTTTTCAGTTTGGTACATGTGGAAGCTGAGATTAAATTCCCTTTTCATCAGAATTATAAATCACATTTTTTCAGAAGAGTGTTAGACCCATGCTTAATGAAACAAAATGAACAATACAGACAGACACCCTACCTTCCCATTCATATTCCTAAGACATCTGGAGGATGTTTAAATAGCAACAGCACTTACACACCACTTTATATGCTTTACAGTCCTCTCAAAGCTCTAAAGTCTTAAGGCCCTGTCACACTGGCCAACGGATGCAAAACGTTTGTAAAAAGGACACAGCGGACGAGAAAAATGTTCCACCATTTGTTGTTATCCGCTCTCAAAAGGGGCAAAAATGCATAACCAGAGCGGACACACGGAAAGGAATGACGGGGGAGGACTAGGGCGGATGGAAGCGGATGCTCCACAGAAGCCGAGCGGATGGAAGCGGATAGGAGCAGATGGAACATCAGCAAGGCTTCCGGGGAGTGCAGCAAAGCGACGCGGAACGGAAAGAGCAAGATGCAGAGCGAATGCCGAGCGATGAACGGATGCACAGCAGAAGCCAGCGATGCCTAGCGGAAGCCTAGCGGATGCCTAGCGAATGCTAGCGGATGCCTAGCGTTCACCGCGCATACGGGGAGTATGCATTGCGTCAGCCCCGCGGATATAAAGGGAAGCAGCTCCCAAGCAGGTCACATTTAGAGGAAAGACCTCTTCAGATACAGCTTGCCAGCCAGCCAGCCAGCCAGCAACCACAACCATGGGAAGAAGAAAAGCCTCAGCCATCTGCTGCCAGCCCTGGCAAGAGGACAGGCGCCACCCCCACCCCGTGGCCCTCACTCTGCTTCTGCTGGGGCTTCTGCAGCACGGGCTCACTCTTCTGGGGCTGGGGCTTCTGCTGATGCTTGCTTCTGGAGGAGCTGCTGATGTTGCTTCTGGCAGTGGTGCTTCTGCTGGTGCGTACTCTGCTGAAGCTGCTTCTGGTGGTGGTGCTTCTGCTGGTGCTTACTCTGCTGGCACTGCTCCTGGTGCTGGGTTCTGCTGGGGCTTACTCTGCTGGTGCTGCTCCTGGCTGGTGCTTCTGCGTGCTAATCTGCTGGCTCTGCTCCTCGTCCTGCGGTCTGCTGGGCTCCTGGTCCTGCTGGTCCTGCTGGTGCTCCTGGTCCTGCTGTCCTGCTGTGCTCCTGGTCGTGCTGGTCTGCTGGTCCTGCTGGTCCTGCTGGTCCTGCTGTCCTGCTTTTGCTGCTGGGTGCTTACTCTGCTGCTGCTGATCCTGGTCCTGCTGGCCTGCTTTTGCGCTACTGTTGCTGCTGCTCGCTGGTGTGAAGGAGCAGTCCCTACAACCTGAAAGCCCTCTGATGAGGGCCCATATGGTCCTGCCAAAGGAGGAGCCAGACGCGAGAACGGGAGAGGAGGAACTACAACATAGAAGATGAACATGAGGATAGTTGCTGGAGTGCTGAGAGAGAACGAGTATCTATGGCGGAAGGGACACAGGCCTAAAGTGACACCAAAAGGAGCAGGCTGCTTGGAGAGAGAAGGCAGAGAGCCTGGGCTACATTCAGAGTGCTCTCAAGCTGGTGGAAGCACATGCACACCTGGTACGGGAAGCTGCACCTCAAGAATCTGGCCAGCGCCGCGGTCAAGCTGCAACCAGAGAGCTACGTGATGGCCAAGTGCAGCTTCCTGGAGGTGAGATCCACCACCGAGGAACAGCCCCTCTCACAACCCTCTCTCTCAGGCAGCCTGCTGAGACCAGTCTCTTCCAGCAGAGTCAGCTCCTGTCTCCAGGCAGGTATCTGTGAGCGTGCCATGACGGAGACCCCCGACAGCAGTACTACCGCGTGGCGGACGCATGGAGGACCCCCTGATGCAGTGGGGAAAGAG
>BHFT01074619.1:16001-42719 GCA_004320025.1 Laticauda laticaudata | reverse complement strand
ATTCTCTCTCTCTCTCTCTCTCTCACACACACACACACACACACACACACACACTGTATTTATGTTTCTTCTCGGAGGTGAATCCCTCTGATTCCAATGAGGCTTTTTAAAAAGTTTCAAATCAACTGAATGCTTGTTGGTTGCCAACTTCTCACCCTACTCCGCCCCCCCAAACAATGAAAGCTGCTGGGTTTTTAGAAACTTCACAAGCCACTGGTGTTCAGCAAGTAAAGTTTTTCCTGGCCTGGAGACCCTGGCCTGGAAAGGGTTCCGGTGGATTAATTTCTTGCGATGCAGCTAATAGGCTGCAAACCAGCTTCTCTCCCAGGGCGGTATCTCTGTTGAATTCTGCCGTATAGTTCAGTGTTGGTGTGGTTGTCGGGGGTTTTCGGTTCAATGTGTGGAGTGTGAAGGTTATGTGTTTTTGTTTATTTTCATGGTCATGATGTGCACAGAAAATGGTGCTTGATTTCGTTGCATGAGGCACAATGACAATAGACTAAACTAAACTAAACTAATACTAGGTGCAAAGGAGTCTATCAAGAGGGGGGGAATCGGGCAAATCAGTACTTATAAAAAGAGATTTATTGATCCAGTCAAAGCCAGGATTGGGTAGTTATCACATTTCTCCCCCCCCACACATACACACCAATTCTCCTGTACAGGGAGTCTTTGCTTTACGACCACAGTTGACCCCAAAACTCCAGTTGCTAAGCGATAACAATTGTTAAGTGAGGTTTGCCCTGCTATTAAGATGTCATAAATACGTGCCGGTTGCCGAGTATCTGAATTTTAATCATGTGGCCACGGGGGATGCTGCAATGAGTGCGCGAAAAACGGTCCCTTTTTTTCAGTGCTGGTGTAACTTTGAACAGTCGCTAAACTAACTGCTGTAAGTCGAGGACTGCCTGTATTTCACTTTGGAGGTGGGGTCCTTTTTCTGTCTCTGCAGCGTGTCGTTCTCACAACGGATGTGCGGTTGGGTTCATCGGAAAAAATCCAAGGCAGACCAATTTTACTTTGGCGGCCACCCGTCGTTCCTTCAAGCCATCTGAAATGATGGCAGCCTTCACACACACCCTCCTTTTTATAAAATGCACCAATGCTTTTGCACTCGGCTCTGTTTGCACTACTATTCCAGCCAAGGGTAGGAAAGAAAGAATCATTTCTTCCACGTGCAAATGTCATAGTAAAATAATAATAATAATAATGTCTTCAGGAGGGTTTTTTTTGTTTTTTGTTTTGCACGAGAGCCCAGTACAGTTTCTACCAAAAGTTTCCACTTTTTGGAATGTAACTTTGAAGGTTTTATTTTATTTTCCTCCAACCCCAGATGGTCACCTCAATTCTTCCAAAGGAACCAATGGAACAGAAGTCTTCATCCCTGGAGGCTTTCAAGAAGAGACTGGACTGCCCTTTGTCAGAAACAGTTTGGGTCTCCTGCTTGGGTGGGGGGGTTGGACTAAATGACCCACAAGGTCCCTCCCAACTCTGTTAATCTGTAACTGAGTAACTCACCTCATCCCTCCCCCCAAAAAACACCCATCAATGAGTTTATACAGATGCAACAGTTGGTTTCCAAACTTCTGTCTTCTTTTGGTCATACCGAGTGACAAATTTCCAAGCGTGGAAAAATTGGAAAAAAAAAACAAAAACCAGAATGGAGACATTTATTTCCAATCTGAACATTACCTCTCTCTCTCCTGATACATTTTGCAGTGGATATAGAAAGCTCTTATTCTTCCTAGTCAACCTCTTTCAAGAGCCAAGCCACGCACACATGTGCACGGGGTGGAGAAATTCAGATCTGGCTGGAGAGATTTAGCTTTTTTTTTCCTTTTTTTTTTTTACAGACCACTGTGGTGCAAACTTGGTCATGCATAACTCAAAACCGGTGCCTTTTCTCACAATAGCTGGGCTTGGTCCGCGCATAGGGCAAGGCCCTGCAGATAAATTGGCACACCGGGGATGCCATCTGTAGAATATAATAGAATAAGATAGAATAGAGTAGAGTAGCGTAGAGTAGAGTAGAATAGAATAGAATAGAATAGAATAGAATAGAATAGAATTCCTTATTGGCCAGGTATGATTGGACATACAAGGAATTTGCCTTTGGTGCAAATGCTTTCAGTGTACATAAAAGAAAAGATAAATTTGTCAAGAGTCAAGAATGATAAGGTAGGACACTTAATGATAGTCATAGTCTATCACAAGTGGGAGAGAATGGGCAATAAGGAGTGATGTGAAGATAAATAGTAATAGTAGTGCAGATTTTGTAAATAGTTGGACAGTGCTGAGGAAATTATTTGTTTAGCAGAGTGATGGCATTGGGATAAAAAACTGTCCCTGTATCTAGTTGTTCTGGTGTGCAGGGCTCTATAGCCTCGTTTTGAGGGTAGGAGTGAAGCAATTTATGTCCGGGATGTGAGGGGTCTGTTGATATTTTCACAGCCCTCTTTTTGACTCGTGCAGGATGCAGGTCCTCCATGGAAAGCAGGTTAGTAGCCATTGTTTTTTCTACAGTCCTAATTATCCTCTGGTGTCTGTGTCCGTCCTGTTGGTTTGCAAAATCGAACCAGACGGTTGTAGAGGTGCAGGTGACAGACTCCATCATTCCTCTGTAGAACTGGACCAGCAGCTCCTTGGGCAGTTTGAGCTTCCTGAGTTGGCGCAGAAAGAACCTTTTTTGTTGTGCTTTTTTGTTGATGTTTTTGATGTTAGGGGTCCATTTTAGGTCTTGCGATAACTCAGCCCATGGTCCAGTCTCGTTTGGTGGCCAGCACCAGACCCATTCTGCCAAGTTGGGGTGCTGCTGTTCCAGAGACATTGGGGGAAAGCTGTCAACTACAGATGCCAAAGGGCTTAAGATCTTACCAGTTTCTCTTGAGCACACATAAATTGAAGATCAAATCCCCCCATTATTATTAGGGTGGATTCTGGAGGTTTTGTATGAAAAAGCTTTCCCCTTGTCATTTCTGCTGAGGGCCAATCCTGGTCTGCCATTGTTGTCATCTCAGCAGCCCTGCAAACTAGATTAATAGATAACAGATAATCAGAGTTGGAAGGTACCTTGTAGGTCATCTAGTCCAACCTGACCCTGCCCAAGCAGGAGACCCTACACCATTTCTGACCGATGGCAGTCCAGTCTATTCTTGAAAGCCTCCAAGGATGAAGCTCCCACAACTTCCTAAGGTAACTTCTGTTCCATGTTCTCACTGTCAGAAAGTTTCTCCTTATTTCCATAGTTGAATCTCTCCTTGGTCAGTTTCCATCCATTATTCCTTGTCTGTCTTTCGGGTGCTTTAGAAAAATAGCTTGACCCCTTCCTCCTCTCTGTGGCAACTTTTCAAAATTTGGAAAACTGCTCTCCTGTCTGAGACCAGTCTCCCCTGGTCTTTCTCTTCACTAGATGAGCCAGGCCCAGTTCCTGCAACCGTTCATCATACGTTTTAGTCTCCAGACATCAAATCCCAAGGGAGGAATGAGGTTTGAAACTGGGTCCTCCAGTTCTGACTCTTGAGCTGGCAAACTGTAGCTTAGCAGTCAATGGCTGTCAAAGCCCATCCTCTTGTCTTTAGCCACACCCACATAACACTCCCCTGGCATCCTCCTGGCACAGGATCTTCGTGCCTTCTGTGATCCCAGCAGTGGTGGGATTCATTTTCTTTTACTACCGGTTCTGTGGGCGTGGCTTGGTGGGCGTGGCAGGGGAAGGGTACTGCAAAATCTCCATTCCCTCCCCACCCCACTAACCTGCTTTCCAGCTCCATTCTCCTGTGCAGGGCAACCAAAGGAGACCCAGCCAATCAGCTGGGACTCAGGAGGCAGAGAATAGATGGGGTTGGTGGGGCCAGTCAGAGGTGGGATTGGCCAGTTCTCCCAACTACTCAAAATTTCTGCTACTGGTTCTCTAGAACCTGTCAGAACTGGCTGAATACCACCTCTGGTTTTGGGTTGCCAGACTGGGAACTATACTACCAGGCTTCTGGTGCGAAACATGAGTGAAAGGATGGATAAATTTGAGGCATAGATGAAATTTTTTGACGGGAAGACCGATGAATCAGTGGAACGGCTTGCCACCAGAAGTTGTCGGTGCTCCACCCCTTGTTCTGACCCAAACCCTTTTCCAATAAAACAGACATGAACCAAAGGGAACAGAAACCTTTTTAATGATTCTTACGAATCCCCAGTTAAAAGGCTGCTGCAAACTAATTCACTTTACTAATTCACTTTGATAAGTACAAGCTTCGCCAAAACTGTGCAAGGCCGCCAAGAATAACAGATAAGAAAGATTTTACAACACAAGAGTCTTTACCAACGTAAGATACTGTAATGCCCACGAGTCTGAGTTTCAAAAATGTCTTTGCTTCCTGCAAAGAACATCCAATTCACAGCTGGCTTTTATCTTCTTGAAGGAGGGGCCATTACCTTGCAGCCTTACTCCCGAGTCACCCGTGCTGTTGTAGCTGCTCTTTCCTGCAAGCAATCCTGCGTGCACACGCACTTGGCACAGGCTCCTCGGGAACCTCCTCATCGCTGCTGCCAGCCCCCACAATCTCTGAAGGCAGCAGCCCACTCCCTAATGGTCCTGGCCCCTCATCTGAGTCCTCACTCTCGTCAGCCGTCCGCACCTGCTGCCAACTAACCACAACTGGAGATTTTGAAGAAAAGATTGGACAACTATCTGTTCAGAATGATGTTGGCTCGCCTGGCTGAGTAGAGGGATGCTCTAGAAGACCTCTAATGTCCCTTCCAACTCTGTTATTCTGTTATATGTATGTTGGCGCTCATTTTAACAATGACTACTTAAAATGGCCTGTGGGATTACGTGCTGCTTTGTTCAGTTTGCGGCTGGTACTGTTCCTCTAAGCATGTGTTTCTCGTTTCATTAGCCTGGTAGCCCTTCAGCATGTCCTAGACACAGGGGAACCAGCGGGCCACAAAAATGCTTGTGCACGTGTGTGCCTGCATGTGTGTGTTTGTGTGTGTGTGTTTGTGTCTGGTGCTCACGTGCAGGCCCTGATCTCCCGAATGCCTTACGAACTCCGCTTCCCTCCATCTGAAGGCGAGACCTTGTTACGATGCCACGCACGGAGGAAGGTGACTTCCGAAGGAGGATTTGCAGGTTGGATGGGTGCCCTGCGAGGGATTTGGCAGAGGACGGAGCGGGCCTGACCTGTCAGAGGTTTGTGGGCGACGTCGCTCCACAGCAGCACGCCTGTCACTCAGGGCCGCCTGAGGAAGCGCAGCCTGTCGTGCTGTGCCAGTCATTCGTGGCTGATAGCAGAATTCAAAGTGATGTGTTTGGTTGGCCCCACGGCATTGCAGGGGAAGATGGGTCTTTTGGGGAGAGAGGAACGTCGTCAGGTCAACCAGTGGTTTCCTAAAAGAGACCTGGAAGATATTCTTTTCTGCAGGCTATCACAGGTGGGTGCTAATGACTGAAACATAACAGGCAGCCAGGGGTGACATGATAGCAGCGTTCCTCATATTTGAGGGGCTGCCCCAAAGAAGAGGGAGTCAAGCTTTTCTCCAAAGCACAAGAGGGCAGGACAAGAAGCAACGGATGGAAACTAATCAAGGAGAGAAGCAACTTGGAACTGAGGAGGAATTTCCTCATAGTGAGAAGAATTAATCAGTGGAACAAATTTGCCTCCAGACGCTGTGAATGCTCCAACACTGGAAGTTGTTTAAGAAGAGATTGTCTGAAATGGTATAGAGTTTCCTGCTTGAGCAGGAGGTTGGACTGAATGACCTCCATGGGCCCTTCCAACTGTGTTATTCTGTATTCTCGTCTTTCTTTAGCGACCAAAGTTACAATGGTACTGAGGAAAAGTGACTTCCAGCTGTTTTTCACCCAACCCTTGCAGCATCCCCGAGGTCAAAATTCAGGCACTTGGCGACCCAATTCATATTTATGACGGCTGCAGTGTCCCGTGATCCCCTTTGGTGACCGTCTGACAAGCAGAGCCAACGGGGAAAGCTGGATTCACTTCACCAGCTGTGTGAACTTAACAACTGCAAGGGTTCACTTAATGATGGTGGCACGAAAGGTCATAAAATGGGGGCAAAACTCATTTCATCGTCTTGCTTAAGCCATGGAAATTTTGGGCTCCTCTGTGTTTATAAGTTGAGGACTACCTGCGTTGCCATTCCTGAGCCGATGGAAAAGCTGAAAAGGCTGGTGCATAGCATTGTGTAAATTGTGCTTATCCAGGGAAGGTGTTTACCAAGAGGACATTAATGACCGGTGGCTATAAATGGACAAACCCACCTGATTTTTGGTCACAACTAACAGAATAATCTGTATTTGATTAGCTGCATCCTTTCAGTCGTTCCTCAGCTCTGTCTCGTTCCTTTTTTCCTCTGATATATCCTTTTTTTGATCTCTTATATCCCATTTTCATCTCTCTGCCTGCACAGGAAAGGGATATGCTATTTTTGCCAGATCCTTTTCAGGGTTCATTTACTGGCCAAAGGTTGTTTTTTCTCTCCCCCCACCCCACCGCCTCTTCTGGCCCCCTCTCAGTCCATATCCTGCTTTTGTAGGTCAGCTCCCAATACAGAGACAGCAAGAGATATCTTTGGGTCTGTGGCTCGTGGAGTGCTGCACGCTTGGATGAAAAACCACCTGAAAAAGAAGGAGGGAAAATTTGGGCATTGCTGGAACAGATTGATAACAACAGATTGATTGGGGGGGGGGGGGAANAAAAACAGAGTGAGGGGGGGGGGGGGGAAAGGAAAGCTTTTTTTGATAAATCATGATCATAGTCATAACATACCATTATCATAAAAATGATAATGCTTTCTGCCACGTCAGAAAAAATAAAATTACAGAAGTAAAAGCAGCAGTCATTTAAATGGATATTAAGAGGTGATCTTAAAACCTCTACCTGGATCTGAAAGGAAAGGAGAAAGGCTGCTACTCAAAGAGAATCTAACTTCTGGGCAGCATCCAAAAATGCATGACTACGTTGCCAGAGGACAAGGAAAAAACCAGACAGAGACATTTTAAAGACTCCTGAGGCCCAACAACATCCCTGTTGTGGTGCTCATGGGTTGTGCATAAGTGGAATTGTCGGCAAGGCCGGCCCCAAGCCATTAAGAGTAATTGGGGGCATTGATGGATGGCATCTGTGTCCTTTGGAGAGGAATTTGATGCAGAGAGAGAGAGAGAGAGAGAGAGACAAGTCAAAAGAAGGACCAGGGGTGACAGGATAGCGGTGTTCCAATATTTGAGGGGCTGCCACAAGGAAGAAGGGATCAAGTTATTCTCCAAAGCACCTGAAAGCAGGACAAGAAGCCATGGATGGAAAGCAATCAAGGAGAGAAGCAACTTAGAACTAAGGAGAAATTTCCTAACAGTTGGAACAATTCATCAGAAGAATAACTTGTCTCTAGAAGTTGTGGGTGCTCCATCACTGGAGGTTTTAAATAAGAGATTGGACAGTCTGGAATGGCATATGTCTCCAGCTTGAGCAGTAGAGGGTTGGACTAGAAGACCTCCAAGGTCCCAACTCTGCTCTTCGGTTGTTAAGTCCTTCGGCCATCCTTCCAGTAACCAGGACCTCTCTTCCTCTGCCTTCTCCTTTTACAGGCAGAGGATGCAGGAGTTGGTTCCCTGACAAGAAAAGGCTTTGCTCAAAGGAAAACAGAGACCCCCAGAAAAGATCAATAATTGAGGATGGTCTTCTCTGGTGAGCCAAACCATTGTTGCCTTCTGGGATATCCAGAGATTGCGAATAATTTTGGAGGATGTTTCAAGAGAAGAAGCTTGCATTGAAGGAGTCCGGCAGATACTCCTGACATCATCTGATGGGACAAAAAAAAGTCTTCTAAACCTTGAAAAATAAAACATTTTCAGTACTGGTGTGTCAGTTTCGAATGTGCAATTAATAGACCATTCAGAAATACCCCAGTGCTGTAGATGTGATGGTTTTATTATATATTACATCATCATAATCACCATCTGATTCTTTGATGCTCTTTTGGTTTATTCCAAGCACAATCAATGGACGGTTGTAGCTAAATTGCAGTTATTATCATCAGGAGTTGATTTAGAGTCATTCTTCAGAAGAGAGCTCCAAGAAAGCAGAATAGAATTCATTTCTCCAATCCTTATACAAGGCAAGTCCATTGAGAAATCAGTCCCAGGGAATGGAATAGGAGTAGGAGTAGACTAGAATAGAATAGAATTAGAGTAGAATAGAATAGAACAGAAGAGAATAAGAATAAGAATAAGAATAAGAATAGAATAGAATAGAATAGAATAGAATAGAATATAGAGTTCTTTATTGGCCAGGTGTGATTGGACACACAAGGAATTTGTCTCCGGTGCAGATGCTTTCAGTGTACATATTAGTGATAAATCATGATCATAATCATAACATACCATTATCATAAATTGTAAGATACAATACTCAGTGATAGTGATAGTGATAGGATACTAAATCAGCAATCAACACCAATCATCATAGGATACTAAATAAAAGCAATCCACATCCATCATAAGTCACAAAAACCAAGTGATGGTCATAAGAAGGTAAGGAAATGGGAAAGATGAGAAGGATAATAGTAATACAGCCCTAAGTAGGTGGTTTGGCATCCCAGGGCAAAAGAGAGTATTGTGGGAATTAGTGGTTTAGCAGAGTGATGACATGGTAGGAGGGAAGCTTACCCAATTAACCCTCACCCCAAGTGTGGGTTTATAGCAAGGGTCTTCAAACTTGGCAAGTTTAAGACTTGTGGGACTTCAACTCCCAGAATTCCTTGAGCTAACATGACTGGAGGAGGAATTCTGGGAGTTGGAAGTCCCACAAGCCTGCAAGCTGTCAAGTTGGAAGAGCCCTGGTTCATAGGTTTGCAATCTTCTATCCTCCCCTTGCGTTTGGCAAAGACAGACCAGCCCCCAAACCTGCAATCCAACGCCATCGAGCCCCATGGCAACATCTTGCTTTAAAAAAAAAGAAAGCAACTTAAAATCCTCCTTTGCTTTGTCTTCTTAGTTTGGCAATTGCCAAAGGAGCTGTCACTTCATGAAAACTTTGCCACGTTTGCGGGTGGACCTACCTTACTGGTAGCACCCAAACTTTGGAAGCTAGCCATGACCTCCCCCCCCCCAAAAAAAAGAAAATAACGCAGACATACCACACTTCAGTTGCAGAATAAAGTAGGAATCTGGAGAGCCTCCAGTGAGTTGGAAAAGGGGGATTGTGAAACGGGCAAGGAATTCCTCCGCCTTGGCTCCAAATAAATGATTCCCTGGGATTGCCTCCAGCAAAAGAAAGACGGCAGCCAGGTCACCCGGCCTGGATTTGCTGCTGAGAAACTGGGGGTATCCAAGCCTGTTCGTGGAAGGAAGCTTCAGTGGAAGACGAGGAGAAGGAAGGGTGGTCTTGAAAGATGCTGTCAGCAGTATCTTTGCAACTATTGCTGATAGGAAGGATAACCACTACACAAATGAAGATTTGGCTGAGATTCCTGTTTTTGTTCCAAACAATCCCGATAAAGAGGGGAAGGGAAAATACTTTGAGGAGTTCAAATAAAATGTTAAAATATATCTGGCAAGGGGGAAAAAAAATCAAGGTTAAGTTTTAAAATGTTACAAGAGTCTAAAAAACAAAGCAGGTTTTGGGTTGCCAGACTGGGAGCTCTACTACCAGGCCTCTGGTACTTAACATGAGTGAAAGGATGGATAAATTTGAGACACAGAGGATTACTGATTTTGGAGGGATATGATTTGCAACTGGGGTGGCATACCTTCTTATGGCATGGGAAAAACAAAATACGTTGGTATTTTCAAAGGCATTTTATTAGAAATGCTTTATTGGGCAAAAATTAAAAGAAAAAAAAAACATTATATGAAAACTTTCCACGATGGAGGCACTGATACATCCACAACAGAGGTGTTAATTCAGCCGGTTCTGGATAAACGGTAGCGGACATTTTGAGTAGTTCGAAGAACCGGCCAATCCCACCTCTGACTGGCCCCTCCCTCATCTCTTCTCTGCCTCCCATTGAGCCCCAGCTGGGGTCTCCTTTGGTTGCCCTGCCCAGGAGAACGGAGCTGGAAAGCAGGTTAATGGAGTGGGGCGGGAAGGGGGATTTTTGCAGTCACCTTCCCCTGCCATGCCCACCAAGTCACGCCCACAGAAACGGTAGTAAAAAAAAAAATTGAATCCCACCACTAATCAGAACGTTGTCAGCATGGAAAAAAATGGCAAGATATAAAGACATTTTGCATGAAAAAGGGGAACTTAAAACTAAGCAATGATTGAAAGATGCTGTCAGGAAGGTGGGAAGCCATAAGAAGCACCTTTCTGATGCGAGTTCATTTCGAGCCAACTCAGCAGGATCTGACTTGCTTAGAGGCAGAGCAGGGACCACCAGGAGAGCCCAGGGGGTTTAAGTTACAAAAATCATCCCGGAGGATGCAATGCAATTTTTCTTCTGAGTATTGTGGCTCAGAAAACTAGAAAGGCACAGTTGTGTCATGACAAGAGTTAGGCCTACCCCGAAGGAGGCTTGGCCTTTTTAAGAATGGGTTTCAGAGCACGAGAAGGATAAACTGAAGCAGAGCTGAAGCAGAGAGCAGATAAGCTACCTGGCCCCAAAACCGATTTCTGCATTCGGGTCCAAGGTGATTCTGCCAGGATGCTACATACATATCAGCTGCATATAAGCCAGATTGCGAGAGGGACGAAAAAGGAGAAAAGCAGGTTGTCAGCATATGCAACCCAGCTGGCTTTTGTAAATGGACTCAAAAGGCAGACCCAAGACTGAAAAAGGTGAATTTGGGGACAGCTTAAGCCATCGTGCCCTTGGTCTCCTTCCCAGATTCCAGGCAATAAATGAGGTTGTATTCCGGAAATTGTGGTCAAGCCAAGCCGGTGTTTCTGTGCTGTTTATTCCTTAGTGTGCTCCAGTGACTTCCCCCCTCCGTCCTCCAGCCTGCCATTAAACAAAGGCATCTCTGAAAGGCATTTCTTGCTCCAGGTCATCTGCTTTAAGGTGAAGGGACAACCCCCATTTGGGCAGAATGGGACAAGTGTCCCTGGCCAACTCGCTGTGGCGAACTCATCATGCCATGGGACAATTTAACGATTCACTTTAATTATTTAAAATAGATAAAAATGTATTTTAACTTTGGTCATTCACACTCCTTCGGAATGCTTTTTTAAATGATTCTATTCCACTATTTCTTTGATACTAGTGTAACTTTTGTCCTGCAGTGAGTTGTCCTGTGGCAAGTTGGCCACAGTAAGTTGGCCATGATGAGTTGCCCACAGTAAGTTGGCCGTGGCGAGTTAGCCGTGATGAGTTGGCCATGGTGAGTTGGCCATGGCAAACTGGCTGTGATGAATTGGCCGTGGTGAGTTGGCCATGATGAGTTGGCCGTGGTGAGTTATCCATGGCGAGTTGGCCTTGGGGAGTTGGCCTTGGTGAGTTGGCCATGGTGAACTGACTGTAATGGGTTTGCTGTAGCAAATTGTCAAAAACCCCATTTGGGATAGAGGAAAAAGGAGATGAAGATACCAAAAAGGAAGCTGGAGACAAATGACTTTTGCCGATATTGACATAAACTGATTTGATTTCCTGCCTTCTGGGCACATAGTTCCCTGGAACGATGATCACACCTAGAGAATTGAGAGGAGAGAAGCCAAATACATCCTGGTAGGGTGTGTGAGCCAAATATGGCTGGGATGTCACATTCTTTATAAATCTCCCTGGTTCCATTGCATGGACAAATAAGGGCCATGAATTTCCAAGGTCAAAAAGTGAGACTTCTCAGGAAGAAGACAGTTCAAAAGAACGAATGCCGATTTAGCTAAGTCAAGAAAAATTGCACCTTTCAACATCCTCGTATTCTTTACGCTCTCTAAAGGCGAGCCAGATTCAATATTTACCCAAGATGCCGGGGAGAAGCCATGGACAGCTGGTCTCCTCCACTCTTTGGTGAGTGAAATGGGCAGGTCCCCGCCCTTCAGTCCCACTTCAATGTTAATGTTTTTTTGGCAATGATCGTCAATTATTAAAGGAGCAAACAGGAAGCCCATTGGGAGGTCTTGGAGACAAATTCAGGATGTCTTGGAAGAATTACAAAAGAACCAAGAAAGGTCCTTTGTTCTAACTATT
Organism: Laticauda laticaudata; assembly: GCA_004320025.1. Taxonomy (NCBI): domain Eukaryota; kingdom Metazoa; phylum Chordata; class Lepidosauria; order Squamata; family Elapidae; genus Laticauda; species Laticauda laticaudata. The sequence continues at coordinate 30,584 of BHFT01074619.1, read as the reverse complement.
CCCCTTCTGGTCCCCTTGTTCAAAACAGGCTAATGTCAGGCAGATCTAAAAGGAAGACAAGGATCAGAGATTGTTGTTGGGCGAAGGGAAGGGAAGGAAAGAGAAAGGAGGGAGGAAGGAAGGGAAGGAAGGAAGAAAGGAAGGAGAGAGAAAATTTGGGAAATGTCATAGATTTTAACTGATCCTCCTCCTTTCCTTCTCCTCCCCTCTCCTCTTTCTTTTCCTCCTCTTCCTCCTCCCCTCTCCTCTTCCTCCTTTTCCTCCTCTTCCTCCCCTCTCCCCCTCCTTCTCCCTTTCTCCTTCTCCTTCTCCCTCCTCTTCCTCATCCTCTTCCTCCTCCTACCCTCTCCTCCTCCTCCTTCTCTTCCTCCTCTTCCTCCTCCTTCTGTCTCCTTTTTCTCCTTCTCTTCTCTGCCTCCCCTCTCCTCCTTCTCTTCCTCCTCCCCTCTCCTCCTTCTCCTTCTCTTCCTCCTCTTCCTCCTTCTCCTCCTTCTCTTCTCTGCCTCCCCTCTCCTCCTTCTCTTCCTCCTCCCCTCTCCTCCTTCTCCTTCTCTTCTTCCTCCTCCTCTCCTCCTCTCCTCCTCCTTCTCTTCCTCCTCCTCCTCTTCACCTCTCCTCCTCCTTTTTCTCCTCTTCTCCTCTCTTCCTCCTCCTCTTCCTCCTCCTCCTCTCTTCCCTTCCTTTCCTCCTGGCTTAGGGGTAGGTATGGTGGTAACTTCCTCAGTATGCAAAGCGACCTCTTGCCAATCACAATACAGGTGCCAAAGAATAGCTTTTACAAGTCAACCCACTCAGGCTCCAACCCACCCAGTGAAAACAACTCAAGAAAGAGCCAGGAGCATTTGAATACCTAGACGGAAGAGGATGTCACTCACAGGCATTCTGAGGTTAGGGATTTAGTCTTTAGTTCGTGACTCATGGTTGGATTAGTTGCTACTACTCAGTTTCTCTTTTTAAAATTTAACTCTTCACACTAGCAATGTTTCCTGCTAAAATTAGGCCAAGCTGAGCATATATATCTATAAATATATATTTTTTGCATATGTTCCTCTTGGCTTCTAGTTGCTCACTAAGAAAGGATTTTTCGAAATGACCATCAGAGCCATTAGTATTTCCTATATTATTATTATTAACATGCTCTGATGCTAAGGAGTTCTACTCCCCCTCCCCACCTGAAAAGAAATCTCTTCCAAAGGCAAAACACAAGCAGAGGAGAGGAGTTGCAGCTTCAGTTTCACAGCACCAAGCAGCTTTAGTACAGAACAGTTGAGCTAAGCCACGCCCAGGCTCCTTGCTGTATCCTTCTTGTTCACACAGCAAATACTCTAATCTATTTTCTGTTCTATTCTATTCTATTCCTGAATTCTATTCTATTCTACATTGAATATTCAATACTCTATGTTCTATTCTATTCCATTTCTGTTCTGTTCTATTTCTGAATTCTATTCTATATTCAATGTTCAGTGTTCTGTTCTGTTCTATTCTATTCTCTGTTCTGTTCTGTTTTGTTCTGGTTCTGAATTCTATTCTACTCTATGTTCTTTTCTATTTCTATTCTATTCTATTGACATTTAGTGAAATCTTTGCAATCCAACTTCTTTCCCCGTCCATCTCTAATGGCCCTCCCATTCCATCCATTTTCCGTTGCCCCAGGTAACCTGGGTTTGCAAACATCTGCCTTTAATTACCCCCTTGGCGACTGAGAAAAGACCGAGAGAAGCACGGATGGAGAAGAGAGGCAGCCAGGCAGAAGGTTGACTACGGATCATCAAGGCCAGCGCGAGGACAGGTCGAACTTTTTCCAGATGACAAACTTGGTTGGGATGCAAGAGATTTGAAGTCTTGTTCAGATTTGAAAGCAGGGCTTTGGGTAGGGAAATTCATGGAAATGTAGAGGCACCTGAGCTGGCCCCTTATCAGGTAAGAAGCCGCAAAGAAGATGAATATATCACAAAATGGAGAAAGTTTTACTTTAAGACGTGGGTCCCTCTCTCTGCCAGCAAAGCTCAGCTCTACTGTTGTACTGTTAGATGCTTCATCTGGAGAGAGAGAGAGAGAGAGAGAGACAGACAGACACACAGAGACAGAGAGAGAGACAAAGAGAAAGAGATATCTATCTATCTATCTATCTATCTATCTATCTATCTATCTATCTATCTATCTACCTACCTACCTATCTATCTTGGAAATAATTCCCCAGTGACTTTATGGACACGTCTTTGGAAGGGCAGCAAGGGTTTGTCTTCTTCTAAAGTTATCTTCAGGGACGCGGTGGCTCAGGGGCTAAGACACTGAGATTGTTGATTAGAAAGTTTGACGGTTCGAATCCCAAGTGCCGGGCCACGGAGTGAGCTCCCATTACTCGTCCCAGCTTCTGCCAACCTAGCAGTTCAAAAGCATGTCCAAAAATGCAAGTAGAAAAACAGATTACAAACCACTATTTTGGTGGGAAAGTAACAGCGTTCCATGCGCCTTCGGCATTTAGTCTTGCCAGCCACATGGCCATGGAGATGTCTTCAGACAGTGCTGGCTCTTTGGCTTTGTAACGGAGAGGAACACCACCCCCAAGAGCCAGAAACGAGGAGCACGGATGTGCAAGGAGAACCTTTATCTTTACAAGTTACTTTCAGCTTGCCGACAGTCCAAGACAAATCCAACCCTGCTTAGCTTTTTTGACCTTAGCCAATATCCAGATTAACAGAGTTGGAAAGGACCTTGTAGGTCATCTAGTCCAACCCCATGCCCAAGCAGGAGACCCTACACCATTTCTGACAGATGGCAGTCCAATCTCTTCTTGAAAGCCCCCAATGATGAAGCTCCCACAACTTCCGAAGGCAACTTTTGTTCCATGGATTGATTGTTCTCACTGTCAGAAAGTTTCTCCTTATTTCCAGGTTAAATCTCTCCTTGTTCAGTTTCCATCCATTATTATTCCTTGGCTGGCCTTCAGGTGCTTCGGAAAATTGACCCCTTCCTCCTCTCTGTGGCAGCCCCTCAAATATTGGAAGGCTGCTATCCTGTCTCCCCTGGTTCTTCTCTTCACCAGACTAGCCAAGCCCAGTTCCTGCAACCGTTCATTGTATCTTTCATCCTCCATTTGCCTCATCATCCTGGTTGCTCTTCTCTGCCCTCTTTCTAGTGACTCAATATCTTTTTTTATAGTGTTGTGAGATTTAAAAGCATCGAGCCTAAAATGTATGTTTTCCAGTGTATGCTAACATATTTTCTCCCCAGCGATTGATTTAAAAGAATGCTCTGGTTTTTCTAAACAAAAACAGCAAACAAAAAACACCAGGCTGAATAATTCCACTGTGAAGTTATCCTGTACAGATCGTCCTCGACTTCACAACCACAACGTTGCTAAAGCGAGAAATTGGTTGAGTTCTGCCCTGTTTTACAACTTTTCTGGCCGTGTTTGTTAAGCGAATCCCTTGCGGTTCTTAAAATAGGGACACGGTTGTTAAGTGAATAAGGCTTCCCCGTTTTTTTCAGTGGCCCTTGTAACTTTGAATGGCCACGAAACGAACTGTTGTCAGTCAAGGACTACCTGTAAGGCAGGGAGGAAAACTCTCTCTTCTTTAAAAAAAAAAATCCCAAATGCCTAGGCTTTTATTCTGCGCCTGTGTAAATCTTCCAAGAGGATACTGCTGTGACAGGAATGTTAGGAGTGGGCCGAGCTGCTGAATTTATCTTCTGCAATTGATGTTGTGGTGCCATTTACAGCTGTTTTGTCTGATGGCAACGGTTTGCATCCTGTGGCCTCAGGCAGTTGATTAAAAAAAAAAACTTTGCAGATCTGATTAAGCCACCACCGTCATGGTGCCAAGTGCAACTGGGGACTAATAAACTCGACACCGCGGATCCATTTAGCAAAACCCAGCTGAGGAGACTTGCTTAAAAAAAACATACATAATTTGAACCACGTATATATTTTTTTCTTTATAGTGTGGTGACCAAAACTGGATGCAGGTGTGTGGCCTTACTAAGGCTTGATAGAGTGATACTAGTAGCTCTCACAATCTTGGTTCAATCCCTCTGTTAATGCATCTTAGGATTGCATTGGCACAGAGACATAGGGGTTCCCTTGGCCAGCCACTTTCTCCCAGCCCTAGGGAGGAGACAATGGCAAACCACTTCTGAAAAAAAAAAAAACCTTGCCAAGAAGACTGTGGGGACTAATCCAGGAAGTCACCACTAGGTAAAACTAATTTGAAAGCACACACACACACACACACGTAACTGCTATAGTTTATAATAATAAAAATCTTGATATGTTTTCCCTTCCTTTCCTCGTATACGCCAAAGACAGTCAAGATAAAGCTTGAGTTTTGTTCTAACACTACCTTCTTTCCCAGAGCTGAGCTCAGGTTTTGCTAAGCTTGCTGGATACTTTTTCCAAGGTTATCTCTACGTTTCTCCAGATATACACCAACATCTACCAAGGGGTGGGTTGTTTCTTTTCTTTTCTTTTTTTGGTTTTGTTTTCTTGCTGTTGCTTTTCCAGACATGCCTCCAATCTGAAATCATTTTCCGGAGCATCTAATTTTCCCATCTCTTTCTTTTTCACGCCGTCAAGGGACACAGTTTAAAAGACTACATCCCAAACTTGCAATTTGACAGTCCTTTCTCATCCAGTCTCTCTGCCAAGGCTCCTTTCTGCTAAGTAGTATTCCAATAACCCGGCACCATGGCCCAGTGCCCACGTATTTGAAAGCAAAGTGACCTCATTACCTTTCCATAAGAAGAAGAAGAAGAAAATCACTATTTCAATTAAAGATTGGGAGAAGGTATTAAGTAAAAAAGCTCAGCTGAAATGCTTAGAAATTATACTAATCTGCTGTGGCTGTGAAAACCCAGATAGATGCCATTGTTCGCTGCCATTAAGGCAGATTGTGATATGGCTTTTATTTTTAAAAAAAGAATCATAATAATCCCAAAAACAATTCTCAGGTTTACAGATGACTTGGGGGGGGGGAAGTTTCAGATTATACTGCAAGAATGGGAGATATTATTATATCTTAATTTAGATTATGGGGAAGGGAGGGGGCAGATCTATAGACTGACAGCCAGATAAACACAAGTCTGCAATCTGTAAGAACAAATGCAGCTTTCATTCTGTGCAGAAGGGATACACACAGACCAAAAAAGATGCAGATAATTATCTGTCTATCCCTGGCATCATTAGGAGGGCTTTGCTGAGTTACATAAGCAAGTGATGCACAGTATTGCAGAACTTACACTTGAAGTGTGAAGATATTGTGTTGTTGTGTGTGTGTGGGGGGTGTTGAGCTCACAATTTGGAGGCAACAGACTGCAGCTGCAGAGTCATTGCCCAGATTGTTCTGACACTGATTCAGCCTCAGTGGATAAAAGCCACACCCTTCGCGCCTAGGGAAAAGTCCTGGGGAAAATCCTCTGATCTTAGATCTGGGCTTCCAGTTCAAAAAAGAAAAACAGCTAATCTGAGCTAGGCCAAAAAAAGAAAATCCAGACTGGAGCAAGGAAAACCTCCAAAAAACGACTGAGAAATTTCCTGACAGTGAGAACAATTTACCTGTGGAACGGCTTGCCACCAAAAGTTGTGAGTACTCCAACACTGGAGGTTTCTCCAAAGAGACTGGGCAGCCACTTGTCTGGGAATGGTCATCGGGTCTCCTGATCGAGCAAGGGGTTGGACTAGAAGACCTCCAAGGTCCCTTCCCACTCTGTTATTTAGAGACAGTTCATCTAAACGGCACAGCTTTGTCCTGGAAACGGCATTTTTTTTTTGTTTTTTTCAGAAAAAAATGGAGAACTGCGAAAGGACCAGCGGGGAAAGGATCATAAGAAGGAGGGGTGAAGAAACTGCCCATTTCTGCCCACCCCCACCCCCCCGCCAGCATAAAACATGGGGAAGGGGACAGCAAAATGGATGGGCTGGTAGGGGTTAGGGTTAGCCTCAGGAGCCCGTGAAGGACAGAAATGCCCTCCCCTCCCCAAGGTGCAGGAGGCTGACTAGGCCACGCCCACCATGGCCACGCCCACCCAGCCACCGGGCAGAGANCCCCCCCCCCCCCCCCGCGAAGGGAGAGACACAAAATAAATGCCTATATCTACTTGTCTTCGGAGAGAGGCTGCTCTTGAATACATCATGGATGGGGGTCTCTTCTTCCTGCATGGATTTTCATCAGTCAGAAGGTCAGCCGTGTGGAAAGCAACAAGGGGCAGATTTTTCCGGCTTTGGGAAGTCATTTCTCATCCGTGGCACCCATGCCCAAGCTCCTTTTCCCACTTTGAGAAGGAGGTACATTAGGAGAAACGAGACAAGACAACATCTCTTTCTTTCACGCGCACACATACACACAGATATACACGCTTCTTGGTGCAGTTTTAAAATGAAAAGCAGAGAGCGCCACAGACGGACGTTCGCCGGCTTTAAAGATTCCTCTCATCAAGTCCTGTGTTCATTCAGACATGATTTATCTGAAACTCCAGACGAGTAAACAGTTCCATCACCAACCCTCCCTGCTCTCTGCGACCGTGATCATCAATCACGTCCCATCCAAATTAGTTGGCAGCTCCAAATTAAAAAAATTGGGAAGCATGAACATTTTTTTTTTCTCTCTCTTTTCCTTCCCAGTTCGTGGGAGACTCGGGCCAAGTCAAATCCTGGATTTGGAATTCTGCAAAACCTTTTGTTCTGACCGAGGCTTCACCAAAATCACGGAGCAGATTCCACGTCCCGACAAAACCCCTTTTATGTAGGCTAATGTGAATTCCTCTCATTCACATCCAGCTCAGGTCCCAGCAAACAGGCTTTCATGAGTGATTTACCAACACAGACCTTATCAGGCTTGGAGAGTTGCCAGGCTGATCTCTTTCAGACGCCGCAATACTTGGCAAGCATGCCAGAACAAACTAATTGTCTCCTGCAAAGCCCCCCTCTTTGTTCCCTATGGGAGGGGACATTCACTGTCCACCTGTGGCTGTACTCCCAAGTTGGCCCTTGTTCCTTAGCTGTTCCCTTCTCTTGGCAGTTCTGTGCATGCGCACACTGGGAACAGGCCCCAGATGCTCTTCTTCCCCACTGATATCCAACTCCAAAGACAGCTGGTAACTGTCAGATGGCCCTGGCCCCATCTCTGCCTCCGACCCAGAGCCCTTGTCAGAGCCTTCCCCAGACTCCAGGACTGGCCCATGTTCCTCCCCAACCTCCTCACTGTGCCAAGTCTGCCGCCAGCTCCGCTGACTGCTGGTGGGCCACAGCACCTTTTATTCAAGGAACTAGAGATGAAAAAGGGATTACAATCCCTGCCTAAGCATTGTTCAAAGATTTGTGGCAAAAACATGGGTTGATTGTTCTCTCTGTTAGGAAATTGGAAGGGACCTTGGAGATCTTCTAGTCCAACCCCTGCATCCAAAAGGGAGACCCTACACCATTTCTGACAGAGGGCAGCCTAGTCTCTTCTTGAAAGCCTCCCGGGATGAAGCTCCTACAACTTCTGAAGGAAACTTCTGTTCCATTGGTTGATTGTTCTCACTGTCGGAAATTTTCTCCTTATTTCTATTCTATCTATCTCCTTATTCCAATTGATCTCCTTGATCAATTTCCATCCATTCTTCCTTGTCTGGCCTTCGGGTGTTAAAAATGGCACAAGGCCCAGGTAAATTCGATTCCCTCCCTCCAGCCACCGAACCTTGGAGATCCCAGACAGGGGATAAGTTATGAATACGGTCTCTCCTTGCCCACCCCAGCTGCCTCACCTGTCCCGGGCTACTCAAATCCCAGGTTAAATAATATATGAGCGAACCAGGTTATCTGGCAAGGACTGAACTTTAAGGTCTGAACAGGGAATGGAGGTCAAAGTTTTGCTGCTCCAGCGGACTTTCTTTGAGCGACAGGTGGGGGGCGGAGAGAAAGATCTGGAACAAAAAGTTCAGAAATAGAGTCAGCCTTCTTTGGAGTTTCATTCCATAGAATAGAATAGATTATGGAATAAGAATAGAATAGAATAGAATATAGAATAAGAATATAATAGAACAGAGTAGAGTAGAGTAAAATAGAATAGAATAGAATGCAGAAAAGAGTAAAGTAGAGTAGAGTAGGGTAGAGTAGAACAGAATAACAGAGTTGGAAGGGACCTTGGAGGTCTTCTAGTCCAACCCCCTGCTTAGGCATGGAGAGGTGATCTCACTTCCTCTCCATGCCTTAACAGTGCAAAAACCTCGGTGCTCATTAAATCTAGCTTTGCCAGAGGGGTTGAACCCAAATGATTAGGGCATGTTTCTCTCCCCCTTCTGATATTTTATGTCAGTGTTTTGGTCCCATCCTTATTGTATGTTGCAGATTCTTCCAATTCAAAGCAGGTTTTCCCCCCCTCCCCCTTAAGATTTACTGTGATTTAATATGTGTTTTCCCCCTTCAGGGGCTCTCTCGGAAGATCCCAGCGGAATAACGACAAAAAGGGACACAAGTTATACAGTTCGCGGGGAGGAAAGAGGAAGCGGGGGAAAAACTTCACTTTAGGACAAATGAAGGCAATGCAGCTCTGTGTTCGGGAAAATGACACCGTCTCAGCAGCGCTGTTACATATTCACCTATTTATTGTGTATTTTTTAAAAAAGAGTGTGAGATGGCTCATCCTTTCCCCATCAGGGTGGCAGATCAGTATTTTCCCCTGAATTATGCAAGACAGTAATGTACATTTCCCAAATTATTTGGGTTCCTCTCTGAACCGGAAGACACTTCCAACCAGCCATACGTGCCTGTGTAAGGAACACCACCAGGGAGACAAAATTGGGTCTCCAACGTTCCTCCCCGGTGAATGCTCAGGAATGTTTAAGAAAATGGAAAGTCTGTTTTGTAGGCTCCCTGCTCTATGCAGATGAAATGCTGCATCTTGTATGGGCAGTTTCTGGTCCAACATTTCGAGGAAGAGTTGTCCTGTTCTGACTCAGCTCCCCAAACACGACAAACCCTCTGTCGTTAAATCAATGATTCCCTTATTAGGAGCGCCCGCAGCCCCGGCAAAAAGTCTCACTCTCTCTCTCTCACCACAGGCTAACAAGTCTGTCCGTCTGGCAGAGAGATGAATAGTTGTCTGCCACCCGTATTCATCTCCGCCCCCTGCCTCTTATCCCCAGAGCTAGGGTGGGGCTTTGCTAGCAGCGGTGGCTCTTCCGTCCCAAGGACCGGCCCGTAGATTTCCACTGCTCTCCTCTCCTCTGCCTTCTGTGCATCTGCAGTCAGGCACTGGACTTGACTGCTCCTCCTCTTCTTCATCTGAGGCTGACGGATTGCCCAGGCTCCTCCTCCATCTCTCTCTTTCTCACCACAGGCTAACAAGTCCATCCGGCAAGGAGATGCATAGTTGTCTGCCACTACTAACTTAACAACTGCAGTGATCCACTTAACAACAGTGGCAGGAAAAGTCGTAAAATGGGGCAAAACTCACTGAACAAATATAACTCTGCACTGGTGACAGGAAGGGCATCTGGCCAGTAAAGATTGCTAGTTCCATTCAGTTGTCTCAATTCCACCCTAATGCAAGGGATTACGGGGTCATTAAATGACAAAGTGCAGAATTTTAACCCACAATGTGGAATCCTCATCTCCTGGGACACTGACCCACACAAACCACTGAGGAGGGATTAACAAGGGAGCTCTGCTTTTCTTCCCTAGCAAAGGACACCCCCCCCCAAAAAAAACAAAGAGGCATTTGCATCGTTCGCAAAGTCCTAAGGGAGCCATCGGAGCTGAGCAAGCACTCTTGTGCTCCGTGGAGATGCTGAGGAATGGCCTGCCGCTTCTTAATTAAGAAAATGTTTATTTTATGCTTTCATAAAGAATTAAAAACAAGAACCAAGGAAAAAGAACCCCAAACGCAAACCGTGTCCTCGGGGGGTATCTTATTGGCTTAGTGCCTGGGGGGTCATGTAGATTTTTTTCTTGCTGTGAGCCATTTTTAAAATAATGACAAAAAAAAAAAAAGGCTGAGCATCATTTCAAGAAATAGCAGGTAGCACGAAAAGTTAAACACACGGAAAGATGAAATGAAGGACTTGCAGCTGAACCCGTTTTTCTGGATTTACCCTTGGAAATATAAATTAGACCAATTAGAGGAAGGGAAGAAAGCTGTGCAACATGTTAAGCCACCCAAAATAATAATAATAAAGAAGATGGAGGAGGAGGAGGAGGAGGAGGAGGTGGTATTGTGTAAATTCACCTGCTAGGTCAGTGTTTCTTAAGCCAAGCAACTTCCAGATGTGTAGACTACAATTCCCAGAATGCCCCAGCCAGGATGACCACCTGTTGAGGATTCCGGGAGTTGAAGTCCAAACAAGCGGAAGTTGTCCATGTTGGAGAACTAGGAAGTCCAATAAAATACGTTGTTAAACTCAGTTATTAAATAACATCGTATGGGTTTTAATAATTTGGGGTGTAGGAAGGAGGGAAGAAATTTTAAATTCTAAGGAGTGGTGAGCTCAGTCTCTGATGGGTCATCATGTGGTGAAGGAAATGGGTTCATTCAGAAGTTTCAAATGCCCACATGGTACCAACCTGTTGGAAGGCACAACACAATACCAATACACTGGGGAAAAAAATAGCACAGTTGTGCCAAGCAGAGGTGTAGGTCCTTGGTGCTCTCTGAGCCTGGTATGTTTTCTTGCAGACGTTTCATTATGCAACCAGGTGACATTATCACTGATGAAGTTACTTAGTTGGGTCATGAAACATCTGGAAGAGAACAACCAAGCTCAGAGAGGATCGAGGACTTTGCAGTCTCCCTCTTCCTCTTTCTACTCCTCCTCCTTCACTTTGCACACCCTGCTCCATTGGTGGGATTCAAAAACGTTTAGTACCGGTTCGGTGGGCGTGGCTTGGCTTGGCAAGCGTGGCAGGGGAAGGATACTACAAAATCTCCATTCCCTCCCCTCCCCACTAACCTGCTTTCCAGATCCATTCTCCTGTGTCGGGCAAACCAAAGAAGACCTAGACGATCAGTTGGGACTCAACGGGAGGCAAAGAATGGATGGGGTTGGCGGGGCCAGTCAGAGGCGGTATTCTGAACTACTCAAAATTTCCACTGCCGGTTCTCCAAACTACTCAACGTTTCTGCTACCGGTTCTCCAGAACCAATCAGAACCTGCTGAATACCACCTCTGCCCCACTCCCGTCTAGTGCTGATGATGTAACCTAGTTGAGTCAGGAAACATCTTTTCTGTTCAAAACGGAGATCGTCTCTCCTTGGAGACCAATGGCACTTTCAAAATGCTACCTTCTCATAAAATATCAAAGGAAACCCCCTGCACATGGTTACCAGAAGACAAAGACAATGAGTTTGCTATGGCCTTACTGCCTACTCATTTTTCCCTAATCTGCACTTTGGGGGGGGGGATGCTAATATCATCAAAATTCCATTGGAAATTCTGTGTCCAGCCCATTGCCTAATTTTAATAGATACCTGTGGAGCTTCCTCATTTATTGCTTTTATGAAAGTCTCTAAAAAGACCGAAGTCGATGTGAACACCTGTGGCAATGTGTGATGCCAACTCCTGATTAATTATCAAGGAAACAACAGAAAGACTCCATAATGGATAAGCAAATTCTCCTGGGAAGGAAGAAAAATAACATCAAATAAAGCATTCTTTCTGCCAAGTGGCTATGAGCAGCAGAAATCTGTTTACGAAGGAAAACGGCTGTCCTAAATTCAAGGTGAGATTGCCGCAGCCTGCAGCTTCACCAACAGAGACAGGGCTTCACCTGAAGGGAGAAAGCAAGACGCACCCAAAATTGTCTCCAGATACCGTCTGCATTAAATATATAGATTGCACCGGGCTTCCAATTATTATGGATCAGCAGGCAAAGAAAAAAGACAGAAGCATTTCTTTACTCAATATTGTTTCGACACGTACATTTTGGCTCCCAAACGCACGGAAGGAGAAGAGGCCTCCCCCAAAGTGAGATTCAATCTATCCCCAATAATTTCAGTTAAGAGTCCTGGCAGATTCATTTTCTTTCTTTTTTTTTTCTGGGGGAAGAAAAAGAAAGAAAAAAACTTGAAAGGTAGGGGGGAAATACTAGAAAAAGGAGAAGAGGTGGGGGGGGGAACCCAACTCATTCCAATAGACCGTGGAAGGAAGGAAATTTCAGAGTGAAAGAATAGAATAAAATAGAATAGAATACAGAATAGAGAATAGAGAAAAGAGAATAGAGAACAGAATAGAGAATAGAATAGAATAGGATAGGAAAGAATAGAATAGAACTAACAGTAGAAAATAGAATAGAGTAGAATAGAATAAATGAAGAATAGAACAGAATACTTTATTGTCACTTTGAATGTACACTAATCGGCATACATTAAAATTGTCAAAATGAATCCTTCTATTATTGCGTAAGATATATCAGCATGCCCAACTGGCAGAGCAATGCTTTTATGTCAACCCAGAAAAGCAACAACAACAACACTGCAACATTCATAAAAGCGAGTCAGTTTGCCGAGCGTCTGAATTTTGATCAGTTGACAGTGAGGATGCAGCCAGGGGTGTAAGTGTGAAAAACAGTTGTAAGTCACCTGCGTTGGGACTTCGGACAGTCAGTAAACAAAGGACTACCTGTAAGTTGAGGACTATCTGTAAGTTGAGGACTACCTGTAAGTTTGGGATGTGTGTGTTTGCTCAGGGAGAGATGGGAAAATGAGACCAAACCTGTTTTTTTTTTAATTTTTAAGAAGGGTAAGGCGCAATCCAAGGTGTTTCTAAGTTATTATATAAACCCTGGAGCAGTTGGGGATAGATTTGTTTTTTTGCAGGACAAATTTCCTGGGCGGCTGAGAGATTTGCGGAAAGGCTTGGAGAGAAGTTTATTAAGCGATGACTTTTGAGCAGACCCCAACGCCATCCAAAGGAGCAACAAATAGAGATATATTCCCATTACCCATTTTCCAACCTCAACCTCGGGGCTGGATGCCAAGCTCTAATCACACACACACACACACACACACACAGTCTTCAGCCTCTCCTCGNATCACACACACACACACACACACACACACACACAGAGTCTTCAGCCTCTCCTCGACTCTCTTACGGAGACAATTTCATGATCTGTGTCTCTTGTAAAGGCATTAAGGGCCGATTCCCCAACCATCCCAGCCCCACGCCTCTCGTGGGTGAGCTGACATAGAAGACACCTATGGCTGAGTGGTTTGTGGTCACAGAATGGAAATTATTCACAGGGGCAGTTAGTGGCACTATCACAACACCAGGAACATTAAACACGGTGTAGGGGGGGTTGGGGCCTGGCGATTCATAGGTCTTTGCGTGACTGACAGCTGCCCCCTCAAAAAATAATAACTTGGCCCAACCTCCAAGGTGCATTGGGAACAAGAAGGCCTTACAATTTCTGCATCTCTTTCTCCTTCTCTTTTCTCCCCCTCTCACACACATACACAAACAAATGCAGATATAAACACATAACAAATTCAAAGATTAAAAGGACAAAGTGAAAGTCAGAGGGACAAAGAATTACTCAGCAGAGATGAGCTACGTTGGAGGGCATTATTTCATGCAGTGGGAGAAGGAAAATTGAATCAAACCAAGGGAGGGAGGGAGGGAGGAAGGACATGAAATTATAAAGAAAGGAGGGAGGGACGGAGGGAGGAGATGAAATGAGAGAGGAAGGAAGGAGATAAAATTATGAAGGAAAGAAGGAGGGAGGGAGGGAGGGAGGGAGGAAGGAAGGAAGGAAGGAAGGAAGGAAGTAGATGATAAAATTATCAAGGAAGGAAGGAAAGAAATAAAAAAGGAAGAAGGAGGGAGGGAGGAAGGAAATGAAATGAGAGAAGGAAGATGAAATGATAAAGAAAGGAAGGAAGGAGATGAAATGAGAGAGGAAGGAAGGAAGGATTATCAGGTGCAAGAAATCATTAGCCAGGACAGAGTTCAAAAGCACTGTGAATTTATTCCATGCTACCTGTATACAAGAATCTGAACTATTAATGGCCAAGTCAAATTGACGACAGATAAGAGTCAATGGACTTCAAAGGGGTGCGTGTGGCATCTTTTGAGGACTCCAGACTGATGATCTGTTTGATTCCACCTTCAGGCTCCACCTGGTCATTTCCTACATCCGGGAAGGAGGGAGGATTTCAGACCTGGATGCAATAGTGGAACTACCTGGACAGTGAAAGAGCCACATTAGGAGCACTTGACTCTCGCTGCATTTTTTGGGGGGGAGGGGAAGTACCTCCAATGCTCCCACTTTTTCCTAGGCTTCAGTAACTGGAGCTGCCCCATATCTGTATCTAGCTGCAAAGCCAGGTGGGAAGATGCCAAACTGCAAGCCGAAGGGTTTTCTAACCTGTTATTGCCCGAAGAAGCACAAGAAGAAAGCAGGAAGCTTTCGATGGCTTGCCGCGTTGAGCCAGAAGAGTCGATCCCCGGTCCCTGAAGGACTGGCCCAGAAAGCAAAACAACCACAGGATGCCAAAAAAGCCAAGATGGCTTGTGGGAAGCCAAACCCTCATGCCGGAGCTTGCGTTCTGGGTTTGCTTTCTAGAGTGCTTTCTATGTGTTATCTTTTTTCTGTTTTTTTTTTTTTTT
>BHFT01074619.1:0-15980 GCA_004320025.1 Laticauda laticaudata | reverse complement strand
TTTTTTTTTTGGGGGGGGGGGGATTGGTACTTCTCTTCATCTGAAAGATGTTCATTTGTGAAGCCTAGATGGTTATTGATTTTTATTTCCTCCACGAAGGTGTTTAATGAGCCAAACAGTTGCAAGCAGAAACGGCGGGTCTCTGGGTTTGCTTAATGATACTGTAAATTGGCGCTCTACTGTATGTACATTTGGAAAAATGAAATGGTTATAAGGATCATATGGCCAGCAAGCAGGGCTGCAAGGCACCTCTTAGTTGAGTTTTGATCGCCATCCTTTCCCCTGACACCCAGCAATGAAAACCTGGCTAACAGAAAAGGGGGAAGAATTGCTCTCTAAAAGATATTTTTTAGGCATGTATTTATTATGATGGTTATATGCAACAGCTGATCCTTTAGGTCTGGAAAGACAAGTAGTCCTCGGCTTACAACCGTTTGTTTAGCAACCGAAGTTGAAAAAAGCAACTTAGGACCATTTTTCACACTTATTGAGTCTGTCCTCTACACATCTATAACTGTCTGGTTTGGTTCTGCAAACCCAACAAGACAGACACAGACTCCAGAGAATAACTGGGACTGCAGAAAAAACAATGGCTGCCAACCTGCCTTCCATGGAGGACCTGGATCCTGCACGAGTCAAAAAGAGGGATGGGAAAATATCTATAGACCCCTCACACATCCTGGACATAAACTGTTTCAACTCCTTCCCTCAAAACGACACTATAGAGCCCTGCACACCAGAACAACTGGACACAAGGACCGTTTTTTCCCCAACGCCATCACTCTGCTAAACAAATAATTCCCTCAACGTTGTTCAACTATTTACAAAGTCTGCATTATTATTACTGTTAATCTTCCCATCACTCCTTATCACCCATCCCCTCCCACTTGTGACTGTAGGACTGTAACTTTGTCGCTTGTATCCTTACGATTTATATGGACTGTTTCCTAGCATGATTTGATTGCTTATCTGTATCCTATGACTATTATTAAGTGTTGGACCTCATGATTCTTGATGAATGTATCTTTTCTTTTATGTTCACTGAGAGCATTTGCACCAAGACAAATTCCTTGTGTGCCCAATCACACTTGGTCAATAAAAAGAATTCTATTCTATTCTATTCTATTCTATTCTGTTCTGTTCTGTTCTGTTCTATTCCATTCTATTCTACAACCATTATGGCATCCCCTTGTTCACATGATCAACTGGCAACTGGTTCCTATTTATGATGGTCGCAACGTTCCCCGGGGATCACCTGATTCCCCTTGGGTGACCTTCTGACAAGCAAACCCAACGGGGATTCATTTAACAACCGTTTTACCGACTTAACAACAGCGGTGATTCACTTAAGAACAGTGGCAAGAAAGGTTTTTTAAAAGTGGGCAAAACTCACTGAACAACTGTCTCGCTCAGCAATGGAAATTTGGGGCTCAAATGTTGTAAGTCAAGTTTGACCTGCATTCAGGGGTCAATTCCATTTGCTCCTTTTGCCATTTATACACATGGAATCTCTTTTTTAATTTATTTTTTTAATAATGGAAATTAATATCAGATTTTTCAATGTTTATTTGTGGCACCCCCACCTCCTTTTCTTTTTCCTCCCTCCCTCCCCCTACATAAAAGAAGCATATATTTGAGTAAAAATTAGGCTTCGGGGCATGTTTATCGCTTCCAGGAGGAACCCCTGAGAATTGCAACCTGATACCAATGAAGCCGTTACGCGAACAAATTTCACTTCTCATTAAAGATGAATAACCTCTTTAAACAAAGTCATCGCTGGAACGGTGCAGCCCAATTCCCAGATGTCAACCCTGCCATTCTCACTCATATGGTGGACAGCAAGCCCACCCACTTCCATCTGGCTTTCTCACGCATTTTAAGGGCCATTTCTGGGTCTGTTTCTGTTTAATGTAATTTATTCATTGGAGTCGGTTTTTGACCCTTGCCTGGCTTGTGTCTAAGGCAGGACTAGAACTCACCGTCTCCTGGTTTCTAGTCCAATGTCCTAACCACTGCACCATTTATGCATTTGACCAAATATCCAGCTACATTGTCAAATGTTATTCTCCAAAGACATGAGGGATGACAGACACTGTCCTGGCTGGGAAGATTTTTTTCCCAATCAATTATCCCATAATCCAACAATTATGTGACATTTCCCCCCTTAATGTTTGCATATTCTAAGTTCAACATGCGGATAATTTTCAATTCAGAGAGAAGATCTCACACTGGCTCTAGAACTTCTGGATCACATACAGGAGAAATCAAACATTCCCTGCAACAGAGAAAGAACAGCTGCTCTGTGGATTTTCACATTTTAGCAATTTTATTTATCCTGCCGACCTGTTTTCCTGCGTGTTTCTCAAATCTGTTTGTCACGCTTTTCCCTAAACAAAGTATTGTTTTGCAAAAATGTGTCACAAAATTAAAATACAAAATAGAGAAATCAACGCAGCAGAGCCGATCTTATTCCTCGTTTTATCGCAGCTGGGTTCACTCCTTCCCTTCACAGCCAAAAACAGCTGACTTTTGCACAGCCAACTCCTTTCCTCTTGCTTGGTATGTGGGGATAATAACACTCATATGTTTTCTTGTGAACTTGAATGGATCCCCGGGGAACTGGGGAGAAGGGGGGGTTAGAGCCAAGCCACATGGTTTCATGCACCCTCTCCAAAGGTCTTTTGGTTCAAAATTCAGGGCGACTTTGGCTCTGGCCACTGGGAATTCTGGGAATCGCAGTCTAGGACATCTGGAGGTCATCAAGTCAGGCACCGAGTCAAGCTCAATTCATGGGGATGACTTGGAAAGTTTACCAGATTAACAGAGTTGGAAGGGATCTTGTAGGTCATCTAGTCCAACCCCCCCTCCTGCTGAAGCGGTTTCAAATCCTTTTCATTGCAATTATATCAAAACTCTTTGCCGCTGTCTCTATTGAACATGGCTATTTCCCCCCCTGATATCATAACCAAGTCTATAGATAACTTTTTGAAATTTTCTGGTTGTAGAAAGTTGACCGAGCCATTCTTGGCCCAGATTGTGCCACTGAAGGTTAACCAACAATCTTGTGGCTGGCTGATGCTCTTTTTTTTAATAATCCTCTCAGGCCTGCTGGGAAAGTCTTGCTCCAGAAAATGCATTTGCTATTATGGAGAAATTCTGCTTGAGAAAACGCTTCCGATATTACAGAAGGCAGAGAGCCTCCCTTAATAATCTCCAGTTATGAGCCTTGCGCTTCTCCACCCGGGATATGCTGCGAGATGAAAAAAGCAAAGGTGGTTCTGGCAGCTGGAAGAACCAAATCCAACCAAACTGGGAATCCTGCATCCAGTTTTGGTCACCATGATGTACGAAAGATGTTGAGAGTGCAGAAAAGAGCAACCAAGAGGATTAGGGGACTGGAAGCTAAAACATATGAAGAATGGTTGCAGGAACTGGGTATGTCTCATGAAAAGAAGGGCCAGGGGAGACATGTTAGCAGTCTTCCCATATCTCAGGGGCTGCCCCAAAGAAGAGGGAGTCAAGCTAGTCTCCAAAGCCCCTGAAGGCAGGACAAGAAGCCATGGGTGGAACTAACCAAGGAGAGAAGAAACCTAGAACTAAGGAGACATTTCCTGACAGTGAGAACAATTCATCAGTGGAACAACTGGCCTCTAGAAGGTGTGAATGCTCCAACACTGGATGTTGTTAAAAAGATGTTGGATAACCATTTCTCTGCAGTGGTGTGGGGTTTCCTGCCTAAGCAGGGGTTGGACTAGAAGATCTCCAAGGTCCCTTCCGATTCTGTTCTTCTATTCTAAACCTGGGGAGAATTTGATTAGTCGCCAGCTCCAAACAGGGAACATTTCCAAATGCACAGTTGGTACCAAGGGGTTAATTCCACACGACGCAGGAATCCCACCCCTGTCATCCCCCTCTCCAATTCGGATCCTTCCCTCTGCCTCTAGCAACTTCCTCCCCGTCGCTTGATTTCCCGCTTAGTAAGCCGCGACACGGTGTAACTGCCAGCCTCGTAATACAGGCAAGTCCTCGATTTACGAACCATTCACGTCGAGACCAAAGTTACGACAGCACTGGAAAAAGCGACTGACGGCCGGTTTGTGGTTGTAGCATCCCCACAGTGGTCAAAATTTCAGGGGCTTGGCCACTGGCGTGCACTTATGACGGTTGCACTGCCTAGGCCTTAGTGGTTATATGATGTGAATAATGGATGGAAAAGGAGAGATTTATCTCTCCTAATGAACAAGGAGAGATTTAACTTGGAAATAAGGAGAAAGTTTTCTGACAGTGAGAACAATCAACCCATGGAACAGAAGTTGCCTTTGGAAGTTGTGGGAGCGCCATCACTTGAGACTTTCAAGAAGAGATTGGACTGCCATTGGNGTGGGAGCGCCATCACTTGAGACTTTCAAGAAGAGATTGGACTGCCATTGGTCAGAAATGGTGTAGGGTCTCCCGCTTGGGCGAGGGGTTGGACTAGATGACCTACAAGGTTCCTTCCAACTCTCATTATCTGTTATCTGATCACCCTTGTAACCTTTCCAGCTAGCTTCTGACAAGGGAAGTCAAAGGGGGAAAGTCAGGCTTGTTTAATGACCACATGATTCAATTTAACTGCAATGAATCACTTAACAACCATGGCCGAAGAGGTTGTAGAATGGAACAAAGCTCACTTAACGAATGCCTCGCTTAGCAATGGATATTTTGGGCTCAATTGTGGTCATTAACTTGAGGATGGTTTAAAAGCGGTGAGGAAATCCAAGGAGGTTGGGTGGGTGAGGACCACGAGCGGCGATCCAGCAACGAAGGGCCTTCCACAAAGAAGAGGGGTGTGTGTATCACCCTATTCTCCAAAGAACCTAAAGGTAAGATGAGAAACATTGGGGGTCGGGGAACAAATCAAGGAGAGAAGCAACCTGGAATTTCTTGAGAGTGAGGACAATTAACCAGTGGAACTGCTTGCTACCAGAGGTTGGTGGTGCTCCATCACTGGAGGTTTTTTAATAAGAGATTGGACAGCCTTTGTCTGGAATAGTGATAGGGCTTCCTGCCTGAACAGGGAGGTTGGACTAGAACTTGCCCCATGCGCCCCATGTGCCTGGCCTAGCCACCGGGCTGCTTATTTCCACTTCTTTCTTCTTCTGCTTTTGGCTGCACGCAAGGAAAGCAGCAAAAGTCTTTCTTTCTCTCCCCCCAAACTCCGCCAGAAATGAGTCTTTGGGGACCTTGCAAGGCCTTCTTCTCCAAGAGGCTGCGCCAGTGCGACAAGTCTCACAAAGACTCATTTCTGGCAGAGTTTGGGGGAGAGAAAGACTTCTGCTGTTTCTGCTGTTTTCCTTGCATGAAGCCAAAAGTCTCTCTCTCCCTCTCTCTATCCCCCCCTCCCTCCCAAATAAAGAATGTTTGATCCTGAGGAAAACAGCGGAGGGGATTTTCCTGCAGACTTTTTTTGAGATTTTCCCAGGGTCTCTGGTCCGCGGGATTTAAAATGATCAGTTTGGTGGTCCCTGAGGCCCAAAAGGTTGGCGATCCCTGATCTAGTCCAACCCGCCACCCAAGCGGGAGACCCTACACCATTTCTGACAAATGGCAGTCTAATCTCTTTTTGAAAGCCTCCAGGGATGAAGCTCCCACAACCTCCAAAGGCAACTTCTGTTCCATGGGTTGATGGCTCTCCCTGTCAGAAAATTTCTCCTTATTCCCAGGTTGAATCTCTCCTTGATCAGTTTCTATCCATTCTTCCTTGTCTGGTTTGTTTCTGTGCTGTTTTGTGTGTGTGTGTGTGATTTTTCTTCTTCTTTGTTTCCCAGGGCAGGGAAAAATCAGGAGTTTATCAGGCTGGGATTCGCCTCGTAGCTTTCTTCTTAAGGAGTTGAGCCCTAGAGCTCTTGCCCCACAGCAGCTGATATCTTGCCTCTGACAGCCTGGTGGCTTCCCTTTCCCGGCGAGGGGAAGAATGATGGACTGGAAAGACATTTGACTGGCATTTGCTAAACAGTCCTGTCTGATCTGGGGCCGACCCCGCAGAGCCGCTTCTCTTGACCTCTTCTGATGCCATCTCCCCTCGTGGCGAAACGGCACAAAAGCTTCTTCAGGGTAGGGGCCCAACAGCTAAGGGTGCCAATCAATCTTTCCAAGGGTTATCTTGCCAGGCTTTTGGCTGCCCAGCCCGGCTTATCCGCCATGAGAAACTGCCTGAGGGGGGGTGTCACTCGGGGAATGGATGAGGATTCGATCCCGCCGAGAAGCGGATTCTTCAAGCGATAACCTCTTCTTAATAGAGAGATGATCCCTCACAAGGCCTCCAAGACAACCAGCCAGCTTTCCAGCTCACTTGCTGAGAGATTGTGGGTTGGTTTGTTTGTTTGTTTTTTCTCTCTCTCCTCTGTTTTTTCCTTCTTCTTTTTTTCCTGGGGTGGGGGGGAGGAGGGATTGCAAAAACTACACGTGTAGGCGCTCAAAAAACCAGGACAGGGACGAGGGTTGCCCCTCTGCTTTGGAGTTCTGCTCAGAAAGGGGCAATGCAAGTCAAGCATTGCTGTCCTCATGTGCACAGTCAACAATGTGCTTTACACACACACACACACACACACACACAAAGAAACTGTCTTCTTCTCATCAATTACAGCCCAAATTTGCTTTTTTTTAATCTCCAAAGAGGCTGGCCCTGAAGCTGACAGTAAAGGGTTTGAATCTTTCTCTCTCTCTTTCTCTCTCCATCTCTCTCTCCCTCTCTTTTTTTTTTGTCTCTCTCTTTCCTTCCCTCCCTCTCTCTTTCTCTCTCTGTCTCTCCCTCTCTTTCTCTATCTCTCCCTTCCTCCCTCTCACTGTCTCTCTATCTCTCTCCATCTCTCTCTCCCTCTTTCTCTCTGTCTCTCTCTCCCTTCCTCTCCCTCTTTTTCTCTCTCCCTGTCTCTCTCCCTGTCTCTCCCTCTCTCTTTCTCTCCCTCTTTCTCTCTGTCTCTCTCTCCCTTCCTCTTCCTCTTCTTCTCTCTCCATCTCTCCCTCCCTCCCTCTCCCTGTCTCTCTTTCTCTCTTGCTCTCTGTCTCTTTCCCTCTCCATCTTTATCCTTTCCACCCGTCCTCCCCCCCTCTCTCTTGTCAGGTTGAGAAAACAACAAAAGAGGATGGACAAGGGAATAAAAGCGGAGCCTGGAGTTGTGTGAGTGTGTTTGTGTATGTGAGTGAGTGCATTGTGTTTTGCAGAGGCAAGAGAGGTTTCACATTCTATTTTAGTTGCGTTTGTGCATTATGTAATGGCAAAAGGGTCAAAGGACTCCCCTCCCCCCTTTTGGGCTTTTCTAAAATTAAAAAGGGTAGCAAACTTTGCTCAATTCATTTGATTCATGTGGGGAACCAGAATTACTCGGAAAGTACCTTAAATGTAACTGCTTGGAAGAACAGAGGCAAGGGACAAAACGGTACAGACAAAGGTTGCACTTGATTAGTATCACAAGAATTACAATGGATGCTTTGGAAAGTAATAAAGGAGAATATTTGTAGCTCAGGGTTGAAATGAGGGGTCCTTGGTGCTCTCTGAGCCTGGTTTTCTGGTAGACATTTCCTTACCAAGCTAGGTAACATCAACAGTGCTAGAAGGGGATGGGGGTTTGATGAAAGGAGGAGGAGGAGGAGGGGAAGGAGGAAGACTGTGGGGTCCTTGGTGGTTTACTTGCAGACCTCTCATCACCCAGCTAGGGAACATCATCAGTGCTCGCGGTGCTAGTGATCAGCTAGCACTGATGATGTTGCCTAGTTGGAGAATGAAATGTCTTCAAGAAAACATCCAAGCTCAGGCAGAACCAAGGACCCCTTGCTTTAGAAACTGGGGTTTGTATCTCTCTCTCTCTGTGTAAGGGTGCTTCTCTTTCTGAGAGGGGCAATATGGAATAACATCAACCCATGCTGTGCTGACATCCCAACAGACTTGAGCCCGAATCCCAGAGCCAGTCCTAAAATTTCTCCTAGTTTAATCCAGCCATCATGCAGGGCCCATCGGCTGCAGAGAGCATGAAACATGGGAAACAACAGAGGGAAGGAGCAGGAGGAGGAGGAGGAGGAGGAGGAGGAGGAGAAGAAGAAGAAGAAGAAGAAGAAGAAGAAGAAGAAGAAGAAGAAGAAGAAGAAGAAGAAGAAGAAATAATCACTGAGTTTTCCTCGTGAAGAAACTCTGAGAACCCCAGAGAGCAGCTGAGGGAAAGGAACTCAACATCAGTAAAGAGAAAACCAGCCTGGGATGGAGAGCACCCGTGCTATTTGCTAAGTCTGCAAGAGCACAAATGAAATTCCAACATTCCTGCTTTGTCTTTTTACACCCCCCCCCCTCTTTTTCTTGCTACGGGAGGATAATCCCACGGTGGATAATCTCACCGCGGAGCGGGTCAAAACATGGCAAGGAAAGAAAAGAGGCAAGGGAGGAGGGAAATGAATACTTTACAGATGCAACCAGCATGGGATGAATTTGTTTTCCTTCTCTTGCCAACAAGTCCTGTTATTAATGGCAGCCTGGAAAGGACACACATTTGATTTCCTCTGGGGAGGCAGAGAAATGCCTAATTAGTCAAGGCGATAGGACAACCAGACAGGGAAAAACACAGACGCACAAGCTTCCTATCTGGATTTGTTAGCCTGTCGGAGCCAAGTCGATTCAAAGTGGCTTGGATGAAAAATAGCTGGTTTTTAGGGTTAAGGAAAAAGAAAAGAAGCCGGCTTAATTAAATGCTTCCTGCAAAACAAACACAGTTACAAAATCACTACCAGACTCTCTGCTTCTTTATTACACTGATAGTAATAATGTCTTTGGCTTTAAAAACAGATCCATTAGGAGTGCTTCAAAGAAGAAAACATGAAAGGGCAACTAAATTAGCTCCAAAGCCTTTTTTTTTTTTTTTTTAAACCAGCATGAACCTGAAATGAATTAAGTGTCAGGGCTCTGATACTTTCCACCCCGAATCAAAAATGGAAATGTTCGTGTTCTACATTATTAAAGCTCTCTCGTCACAAAGATTCAAAGGGCTACGATTTAAGCGGGAGCCAAGTCAAGGGGGTATTCCTCCCAGTCATTCCAATAGGCCGCTTATTATTCCTCTGGAAGTTGTGAAGGCCGCCCATCTTAAAATCGCTACGGTTGGGGATCACCGCAATAGGCCCTCAATGTGGCCGGAAGGAAGAGGAAGACTAGGGGGGAGGAGCAGGAGGGAGAGGGAGAGGAAGAGGAGGAAGGAGGGAGAGGAGGAGGAGGGGGCGGAGAAAAAGGAGGAGGGAGAGCAGGGAGGAGGAAGGAAAAGCGGGAAAGGAGGAGGAGGAGAGGGAGTAGGGAGGAGGGGGGGAGGAGAAGGAAGAGGAGGAAGGAGAGGAGGAGGGGGAGTAGGAAAAGGAGGAGGGGAAGAGGAGCAGGAGGGAGGAGGGGAGGAGGAGGATGAGGAGGAGAAGGAGAAGGGGAAGAGGAAGAGGAAGAGAAAGAAGAGGAGGGAGAGCAGAAGCAGCAGCACTGGTTTAAATCTCTCCGCTCAAAAATAAAATAAAAATAAAAAAGGAAAGGCAGCGAGGAGCTGACCCGCTCCTTGGATTTCAGCAAAACTCAAAAAGACAAGAGTGGATCCCCAGAAGCAAAAAGCCAGCTCTTCTTTACGGTAGGGCGGAAATTAGACACGCCACAGGCCAGAAGAACAAAAAAAGGTGTCTCAAAGCACATTATCTCAACCCAGAGAAATGACCATGGGTGACAAAAGAACAAAAAAAATGCAGCCCCAATGTACAGAGCGGGAGTGCGCGGTGCCCATACCATCTGCTGCTGATATTCCATCAAAGGGCAGACATCTGAAGAGATCGGCCCCATCTCCAGGTGTGCAGACTACAGTTCCCAGAGTTCCTTGCAGTGGCTGGGACTCTCTAGGATTCAAGGCCTACGCTCCTGGAGAATGGTTGGGGAGGCTGGTATGCATTTCGAGTTCCAAAATGCACATTGCAGGCATGCTTGTGTGTGTGTGTGTGTGTGTGTAAGAATTAGCAGGTAGTGAAACCAAAGGAACAATTTATTGGCTGCCCAGAGGCCACTGGAGATGGGTGGCCAATCAGTCAATCAAACAACCTGAGTAGAGGCAATGTCCATCAATAGGAACGGATGCGCTTGGCATCTTCTTTGGGAAAAGTTCAAAGAAGAGCAACGGAAGTGATCAAAGGCCTGGAGGCTAAACCCCAGGAAGAACGGCTGCAGGTTTTGGGTACGGCCGGACTAGAGAAAAGAAGGGCCAGGAGGGGGGAAATGATCGCAGCATTCCAGTATTTGAGGGGCTGCCCCAAAGAAGAGGGGGTCAAGTTATTTTCCAAAGCACCTGAGGGCAGGACAAGAAACGATGGTTGGAAACTAATCAAAGAGAGAAGCAACCTGGAATTAAGGAGAAAACTTCCTGACAGTGAGGACGATTAGCCAGCGGAACTCCAGAAATTGTGGGTGCTCCATCACTGGAGGCTTTTAAGAAGAGGCTGGACAGCCACCTTCTGAAATGGTAAAGGGTCTCCTGTTCTGTTCTGTTCTGTTCTGTTCTGTTCTATTCTATTCTATTCTATTCCATTCTATTCTATTCTATTCTATTCTATTCTATCCTATTCCATTCCATTCTATTCTATTCCATTCCATTCTATTCTATTCTTTTCCATTCTATTCTATTCTATTCCATTCTATTCCATTTCATTCTTCCTATTCCATTCCATTCCATTCCATTCCATTCCATTCCATTCCATTCCATTCTAGATTCCATTGGTTTCTCTTCCCCAAATGCCTCGACCCACATATCTCTCTGCTTTGAATCTGTAATTATTTACATTTTTGGCTGTATTTCTTTCCCCAGAAAGGTCCCTCTTTTTAACTGAAAGCGATGGAAAAGTAAAATCTCGTGGATGTGAAGGCTGGTGCCGGACATGAGGAAAGCCAGCTCAAAAGGGCTGATTTTTTTAAAAAAAAATTCTTTTTTCCCCATCTGTACAACAAGATGTTCTCTTTTTTTGGTCTTTTAGTGCCTGCTTTGTAGTCTGTCTTCAAAGGTGCGAATCCTGCAGGCTGGAGAGGCGCAGAACAAAACAAGCAGGTTGCCTCTGTGAGAAGTCAGGACTGATCAGGTTTTTTTTTCCGGAGAGGGGGCTATTTTCACAAGGGGAGGTTTGTCTTCTCATCAAAACATGGGAGGGTCTTCCTGCCCCTCACCCAGAAGGATCCATTTAACACTTTTCCAGGACTGGATCCTTTCCTTTCCAAGTTGCCCCGAGACTTGACTTTAGACAGCAAATCCAGATA
Source organism: Laticauda laticaudata (assembly GCA_004320025.1). Lineage (NCBI taxonomy): Eukaryota > Metazoa > Chordata > Lepidosauria > Squamata > Elapidae > Laticauda > Laticauda laticaudata. Next base: position 4,690 of record BHFT01074619.1, on the reverse strand, counting down.
ACCGAGTACTCGTGAAAGGAGACCAGGGGGAATTGTCACAGCGACAGTTTATGTCCTCAGTCCAGGAAAACAGGAATCCCACCCCCCTACCCCAATCTCTCTGCAGACAATGTGGGCAAGTGGGGAACTGGCCAGGCTAGTTTCCCATCTTCCATCCTCTGAGCAGTTAAGTCCTCCTGGATTTTGTCCCCCGAGGGTATTTTCTTCCTTCCCCTCTCGACAGACGGATGGAGGGGTGGAGCAGCTGCAACTCACCTTCCTAACACTCACCTGATGCCTTTTGCAACAAAAAAAAAGGGGGGCTGGGTAAAGATGGCCAAGCGGTTAAGGCAAGACGTTTTTCGAGCAAAGCCCTCGAGGTAACTGCACTCTTTCTCCCATTGTCTCACATGCAGAAGCCACGTAGAGAAATGCAGGGGAAGGAAACACATTCTGCGAGGAGCTGACCCCCAAAAAACCTCCCCACAACAACCTTGATACGCCCGTTGCCCTGGATGAGAAACTGGTCCACACCCTGGCTGCTGCAGCAATTGGGCGGAAGGTGCAACCAAATGGCTTGTCTCTACTACCCCTCCTTTCCCCACCCCTCCCAACCATAAAAGCGTGGATAAAGTTTGGAAGGCACATTTTTGCACCCAGCGCACTTCAAAGTGTGCCCCAGCCCTGCCCCAAACAGTCAGTGACTTCCCCCCGCCCCCAATGTACCCTGTTATTTATTTATTTTTCATCTATTTTCCTCATTGTGGCCAATAGATTCGTCATACCAAAAAAACAAAAAGAAAAAACTTTGGACGATGGGTATTCCGGGACAAAAACCCCAATTTATTCAAAAACCCCAATTACCCATCGCTGGCTGAAAGGAAACCTTACCGGTATCTATATAGGGAGGGAGCAAAGCCAGTTCACATGTTGCTAGCATGAATAAATCAGCAGAGAAACCAAATGCATGCCTGTACTTTTTAATGATGTGCTCGGGTAACATACACAGAGGCGGAGGGATGGAGAGGTGGACGGATGGAAAGAGAGACGGACACACTGACCATTCACTGACCTCAAAGAAAGAAGGAAAAAAAAACAAAACAAATTTACCAACTCAAAAGCGTTTGGACTACCCAAATGACCTTTCATGTGTTTATTTATTTCTTTAGTTTGCGTCTACCGTCGTTAGGTGGCATTCGAAGATTAAAATCTACCTACTGTGCTTTTGAGGAAGGGCTCTTAATTCCATGTCTTCTCCAAGGAGCCTGAAAGAAAAAACCCCCCACCCACCCCACGAGAACGAGTCAACGAATCCAACCTTATATTTATGAGGACGTATCCCCTCTTTCTCTCTCTGTATCTCACACGCTCTCGCTCTCTCTTGCTCGTTTTCTCATTCCCCTGTGCTGGAGCTGGCGAGTCAGAGCTGGCACGGTGCAAGAAGGTAGTTTAAATTTCATCCCATTGATTTAGCTCAGCCACTGAAGAGTGCCCCCCCCCCACATTAGCAGCCCCATGTTGGGGCTCTTGACGGGAGCTTCGAATGGCGCATGCAGGACCCTTGCAGAGAGAAGGGGGGGTGACTTGGCAAAATCCGCCTGACAGCTCTTTATTCTTCCTTCCTTCCTTCCTTCCTCCTTTTGGGTTGATGGATACTTGCCAAGTGGAAAGGTTCTTCCCACTCCCCTCCCCAGTTGGGGATGCAATACCGCCCCCTCTTCAGAAGCTTGAACCCCCCCTCCCCAGGGTTCACAGCCTGATGGGAGAGCCACAAAGTCCCTAAACCTTGTCAATGACAGGTATTAAAAAAGATTCAGGGAATCAACCATGGGGATGTTGCCACCATCCAGGCAGGTGGGTTGACAGGTGTGTGTCGGCGTCCTTGTCCCCCCTCGGCAGAGGCCAGATGTATGGAGAGGGGGGCACCATGGGACACTGTGTTGGGTAGCCAGAGGTGGTCACTGGAGGCATAGTGGGGCTCCAAAAATGTCATTTAACGCCTGTCCTGACACAGATAGGAGGAAGCAAAGCTGGAAAACCCAGCTTTGCTTTTTTTTTTTTTTCCCCCAAGAGGCAACTGGAGTTTCATGTTTTTTTCCTTGAAGACGTTTTGCTTCTCATCCAAGGAGCTTCTTTTCAGCTCTGACTGGACGGTAGGGAATGGAAAGACTGATACTCCTTGCAGCTGGTCATTTGCATCCTTCTAGAGAGCTGTTGAGGCCACTTGGAGATTTATCTTTGTCCCAAAGGTGTTTTTTTTTTCCCAAGAGGTAACTGGACTTTCTTGTTTTTTTTCCTTGAAGATGTATTGCTTCTCATCCAAGAAGCTTCTTCAGCTCTGACTGGATGGTGGGGAATGGAAGGATCTATAATCCTATCTATAATGCCACTCATCCTATCTTTGTCCCAAAGGTGCTTTTTCAGGAAGCAATTGGACTTATTTGTTTTTCCTTGAAGATGTTTGGCTTTTCATCCATGAAGCTTCTTCAGCTCTGACTGGATGGTGGAGAATAGAAGGATTGATATTCCTTGCAGACAGCTGGTCATTTGCATCCTTTTAGAGAGCCATTGAGGCTACTTGGAGATGTGTCTGTATCCTCAGGGTTACCCAAGTAGTGCAAATGGGTGTGGAGTCTTCTTGGAACAGCTGAAAGGAGCTGTGTTGCTTTTTGCAAGATGTTTTCCGCTCTGTGTCCCTTCACTGTTGGACATCCTTCCATTCCCCACCGTCCAGTCAAGAGAGGAAGAAGCTTCTTGGATGAGAAGTGAAATGTCTTCAAAGAAAAAACAAGGAAGTCCAGTTGCCTCTTGAAAAAAACAACAACAACCTGGATGACTGAGAATCTCCATAGACAAAGCTGGAAAAGTTTAGCTTGGACCAAGAAATTCCTGTAGACGTAGAGGATAAACTGCGCTATGAATTACTATGTGTATACCCCAATTTCTGTTGAGAAGGAACTCCCTGCTATCCTCTCCCCATGCAGGTTTTGGCTCCCTCTGATATCATCCTATGGGGGCTGTTAGTTCTCCTTTTTTCTCCCTGTCCTGTTTTCCTTCTATGCCATGCCTGGGTTATAGACAGAAAATTGTCGGTGTCTTCTAAAACAGACTGACACATTCTGAATTAAATAATGGCTGGCAGTCTGCTGTGACTTCCCAGGTGCTTCTTTGCATCTCCTCTCATTGGTGGAGAAAAAAAAAAGGAAAATCAAGCTTGGGCTGATTATATAATCCTTCGTTGAAGCTGCTCATTTTATCAAATTCATTAAGAATCCGTCACAAGCGCCACGTTCTTACTTCTTGGCTTAATTTAGCCAAACTCAACGGAGGAAGCCTGATTGGATAGTGAAAGAGGACCCATTTCCAAGTGGGTGTGTGTGGGGGGAATCAAAAAACAATATGCCATATGATTTAGAAGAAGGGAGCTGTATATTTCCGAGAGACTGAAACGGTGGGTCCTACCAGATAACTTTGCATCGTCTTGCCCTTGGGCATGAAATGGTCTTCTACTATCCACCAGAGTCACGGGCTTACTAAATTCGTGGAAAGAATAACAGAAATTGGGAGGGACCTTGGAGGTCTTCTAGTCCAAGTCCTTGCTCAAGCAGGAAACCCGAGACCATTTCAGACCAATAGCTAGAAATTATCTAGAAATTGTAGAGAACATTCATATTTTGGGTTGTCCATCTCTTCTCAGAAAACCCAAATAAAACTTGATTAAAAAAACCCCAACCTTCCAGTGTTGGAGTACTGGCAACTTCTAAAGATAAGCTGTTCCACTGGTGCATTGTTCTCACTCTTAGGAAATTCCTCCTTAGTCCTAGGTTGTTTCTCTCCTTGAATACAAGTTTGTTGGGTTGGAGGGAGTTGCTAGCTTAGCATCAGTTTTAAAAGAGTGAAGTTAGTGCTTGGGAGACAGGCATGTCAGTTTCTTAATCTTTAGACACCCAAATGCCTTAGAATGGCTTGAACTCAAGATTATCCGCCTTCCAGGTTTTTTTTTAATTATTATTATTATTATTATTATTAGAAATAATAGAAATAANATTATTATTATTATTATTAGAAATAATAGAAATAATAATAGGAATAATAATAGAAATAATAATAATAAAAAGAGGTCAGTTTGAATGCAGGGGCAATTTCTCTTCCATCTCTTCTTTGTTTTATCAGGAAAAACAAGATATTTTAAGCCACAGATGCTTGGGAGGCCAAAAGAAAAGAAAGAGAGGGTTCTTCTAAAATTAGATTGGATGCCATGTGTTGATTTGGTTTGAACAGACTGATTGCATTCCAGCAATTACTATTGTCTAATATGCTTATTTAAAGCGATGATGAGCTTCATGCTTAGATGCGGTTCCTAAAGAGCGGCTTTGGAGATGGATACCTGCTTTTGGCCGTGACCAGGGAGGGCTTACATAATTGCTATGTTCACTCTCTCCATTGGAGCATGTCCTGTAGGTCCTTCCAGGAATGGATGGGGCTGGGGATTTAAGCCCCTCCCACCCTCAAAAAAAAAATCCAACAAAGCCCCTCCCACAAAGCCTCATTTTTTTAGCATTCTGGGAGTGGAGATATGAGCTGTCCCTTTTTCTCTCTGCCCTTGCTCTCCTTCTGGAGGATTGAAGGATAAAATAACCAGGTTGGATGTGTCAGGGAAGGCCTCTGAGCTTTGCCCAACCGGTTACCCTTCGGAGGTGTTGGAGTAAGA
>BHFT01074614.1:0-16981 GCA_004320025.1 Laticauda laticaudata | reverse complement strand
CAGGGATATCACAAAGTCCCTGGTTGATCCAGGAGAAGACCTTTTGCCAGCGGAGAGAGGTAGTCACAAAAGCTGCTGAAGTTGGGACAGCTCCGAATGGAAGAGGCTGAAAGAGAAAGTGTGTTGGTTTGGTGATAATTTTTCTTTTATTATTCTAAGACTTAAAAGACCTTAAAGGGGAAAAAAGAATCTGTAAAAGTTTTGAAAGAACTGAACAAGCGGCAGTTTTTAAACGAAGTGTCAAAGTAAGGCTTTGCCTTTTTGTTTTTTTTTCTTATGGCTGGACTTCTATCGTGATTTTGCACTTGCTAACTGGACTGGTTTTTTCTCCATTTATATCTATTTTTTTCTTTTCTTTTTTTGACTTTGTAATATCTAGGTTAGAGGCTCCCTTTAGTTATTTTTATATATTTATTATTTTTACTTGTGTTTTTTTACTTCTATTATGTTTTTTCTGGAAAGGAGGGGGAGAGTGAGAGTAAAGAAACTTTGTACGCTGCCAACTAGAGGCTTGAAAATATTTTAGACAAAGCTGAGAAAGCAAACATTGAAATTCTTTTTCAAGGACATTGCTACGTGATAAGATAGAGGAAAAGCACGGAGAGTGTTTTGGAGGTGTTCTTCTAGATTTCTATCAACAAATGAAACTTGGCTTTGAAGTTTGGAGAGAGTTATGACAAGCCTTGGATAATTAAATAAAGTGCAGTGTGTCTTTTTTATTCTCTTAAGCTGTGCTACCCCCCCCCCCGAAATATTGTTCATTTTTATCTTTTAAAACTTTATATTTTTAATATTTTCATTTTTGCTTAATATTCAAAAGGAAAGCCTCAAAATTTTCTTTTTTCTTCCTTTCTTCTTTGGGATTTTTTGTTTTTTGATCTATTCTTTTGATTCACTTTTATGCTTTTTTTTAAATTTGAGAATTCTTAATTGGATTAAGGTGTTGAAGACCTGAAGAATTATTTTTATTTTCTCAATTTTTTTTGTTTGCTCTTTTTAAACCTTTTTATTTTTCTCCTTCCTTTCTACCTAATTATTGATTGGATTAAGGTTAAGAAACCTGAAGAAATTTTTTCTCCTTTTCATTATTATTGGGTTTTTCTCTACCATTTTTATTTTTCATTTTGGATCATAATTGGCTATTTCCATAATTGGATTAGGGTTTAGAAGAACCTGAAGATCCCGAATTGTTTAAAATGAGTAGGAAGTTTATAGCTTCTGGCTCCTCAACTTCTACTTTTGCCTCCCCACCATCTGGAGGACAACGTTCAATTCAGACAATGTTAAAGCAAGATAAAGATCAAGAAAGAGTGACTTTACAGATGATTATGCAAGGAATCCAAGACCTTAAAATAAAATCAGACACCATTGAAAAGAACATAGAAAATATTGAGCAAAGAACAGAGAATATTGAACAAAGAACAGGGAAAACTGATGAAAAGGGGAAAATATTCAACAAATGATGGTGAATTATGTGAGAGATTCAAAACACTGAAGAAGATGATAAACAAAGAGATAAGAAGATTGGAGTATTGATAGCAGATTAACAGTGGTTGAAACAAGATAAAAGTGGGATACTGAAATGGGAGATGACAGATCAGAATTCTATCTCAGATTTCAAAACATAGAGGAAGAAAAGGACAAAATCTAGCTGAGATAATGATAGAAATATTGGCTGAAGTTTTGGAAATAACAGAAGAGAAGATGATGATGATAGAAGAAGAGTAGATGAGGTTATACCGAGTTTTACAAGATATGCGATGAGAAATAACCTACCAAGAGAAGTTCATATCAGATTTACAAAAAAGCCATTAAAACACAACTATTACAAGTGGTAAAGAGGAAAACATTGAATACAAAGGCAAGGAGATTGTGGTTTTAAAGCAAATACCCAGAAAGAGTGAGAGAGAAGAGAAGACAATACCAATTTTTGACTAAAATGCTATTGAAAAAAGAGGTGAATTATAGATGGCTAATCCCAGAAGGGTTAATGTTTATATGGCAAGAATAGAGACATAGAATTGATTCAATCGAGAAAGCAGAATTATTTTATGCAGAATTTTTTGGAAGGAGAAGGTGAAGGCAGAAAAAAGAGATTTAACTAATTGAATTCCAAGATGACCAAATGGAGACTGAAAAAGAAGGTAAAAAAAAAGGTAAAAAGAAGAAAAAAAGAAGAAGTAGCTGGATCGATGGAGATTAAAGAACAACGTAAACCAAGATCTATGAGAGCTGCCAAACCCAATTATAAAGCATAATCATGGAAGAGAAAAAACTGATAACAATGAATATAAATGGACTTAATTCAGCTGTTAAAAGAAGGAAATTTTTTCACAAATAAGAGAGACTAAAAATTTGATATAATTTGTCTACAAGAAGTACATATTAAAAACAATAATGAACAATTGTTGATACAACCAAAATTAAGGAAAATATTTATTTCTTTGACTCAATGTAAGAAAAGAGGAGTGTTTTATATATTAAAAAGCCATCTTAGCAAAATTGATTTAATACTGATGAAGACAGAAGAGTATTAATGATGAAAATAATGGACAATAATATGAAAACACTTTTGATTGCAATTAATGCTCGGAATGATAAACAAGAAGAATTATAAAAAATTACACATGAAAATAATTGAACTGGACTATGTCAATATAGTTATGATGGGAGATTTCAATGGAATTTTAAACAATAAACTGGACTATATAGCAACAACAACAACAAAGCAAAATAGAAAGTCTCTCCCAAATCCTTTTTTAAAATGATAGATGAAATAAATTTAAAAGATATATGGAGAGAAAGAAATGTTAAAACCAAACAATACACCTTTTACTCAAATAGACATTTAACATGGTCCAGAATAGATATGATTTGGACTTCAACAGAATTAATATCTAATATTCAAGAAAACAAATATTGAAACAATACTTGGGAGACCATAACCCAATGACAATTAAATGGAAAGGACAAAAAAGAAGATCGAGATGGACGTCAAATAATACTATTCTAAAGGAGAAGGATTTTACACAGCGGATGGAGAAAGAATTGGTTTTTTTCTTTAGAGAAAATAAAAAGAAGATACTTCAATTCAGAACGTATGGGACACAATGAAGGCATATGCTAGAGGCTTGATAATAGACTACACAAGGAAAAGGAACATTAAGAAAAGGCAAGCCACGGAAGCTTTAGAAGATGAGTAATAAAAGACTTGAAAAGAACTACAGAAAAATGCCACAGAAAAAAAGACATTAAGCTAAACTGGAATACAATTAAACATAAAATGAGTTTAATAGAGAAAGAAGAATTAGCACAGAAAATCCGAAGTGCTAAACAGAAGTATTTTGAGGATGCAAACAAACCAGGTAGATGGTTAGCATACAAATTGAGAAAGGAAAAAGAATCAAGGAAAATACGCAGTTAATAGATGATCAAGGTCAAGTTTGTCATGGCAATAAAGAGAAGGAGAAAATCATTTGAGACTTTATAGGAAATTTATATGAGCAAGAGAATATTGATGATGAAAGAATTAAACAGTATTTACAGAATGCTAATCTACCTAAGATACCTAAAGAGACTGAAATTTTTTTAGAAAGCAAATATAAACATGATCGAGTTACTGAAGCACTTAAAGGCCTGGTCCCACTGCACTTACGGATGCAAAGAGGTTGTAAAACGTTAAAAAAACCTTGCCATCCATTGGAAAACACTATGCATCCGTTGTGTACTCACTGCATACGTGTTTCATATGCTCTGTCCGTTGAGCATCCGTCCATTGCAATTTCATCCGTGCAAGAAGTTTTGAGCTGCACAAAACTTTATGAACGGATGAACTTTCCGCGCGTACGATGTACATCCATGACATATACTGGAAAAAAACGTTCTATGTCCGTTATCATCCGTTAACGTCCGCTGTATCCTCTCTGCATCCTCGGGCCATCCCCTCAACTCACATCCGCGCAGCTGAAAACGGAAAGAGGGAGAGGAAACAAAAGATACACGGAACGTCTACACAGTGTTAGTAGCACGGAAATAGATGGACAAAACGTTTGTATCTGGGATGTATCTCGTATATTTAGGATGTCTGCAGTATGTCTAGAGTTGTAGAAGGATCTACAGGACGCGCCCTTCACTATCACCGTCTCTTCGGGACGGTTTAGGTCCGTTTGGACTGTCCAGGGGCAAAAATATCGGCTGCAATCTCAGACCTCTGAGATTGCATGCAGTATCGTTGCGACACCAGCTCCTCCATCCAGTTCTTTTAAATTTTAAGACACTAGTTAACCCAACATCCAATGTGTTTGCATTATATTGAATTTCAGCATGATGTGATCACTCACCCATTCCAGCAACTGCAACCGTCTCTATCGCTTTTTGTTTATTAGTAAGAATTAGGTCCAGTATAGTTTTTCCTCTAGTTCCTTCCTTTACCTTTTGGATGACAAAATTGTCAGCTAAGTTGGTTAGGAATCTGTTCGATCTCCCACTTTGTCTCCCAATTGATATCAGGGTAGTTAAAGTCTCCCATTACTACTGTGGTATGTTTCCTACATACCTTGGTTAATTGATAGCAAAGAGTTCATATATTTTTCTGCTTGGCTGGGTGGCCTGTATTAAAACTACTGCAATGGATCTAAAATACAATTAAGTTTCACACATGTATAATCAAAGCAAGCTTCATTTGTTAATGAACTGAAGCTGAGAGGAAGCAAAAAATAAAGCTGAATATTTCTCCAACTAAACTTGGCTGTAATTTTTTATTTATGAAATTTAAACCCTGCCTCAATCCATTTGGACTCTAGGTTGTTACAATGTATAAAATAAATACAATAATAGCATTATAATATAAAAATAAGGATAGGGTAGGGTAGGATAGGATAGGATTTTTTTATTGGCCAAGTGTGATTTGACACATAAAGAATTTGTCTCTAGTGCATAAGCTCTCAAAGGGATAAACAATAAAATCAACGATATATATGTAATTTTGTGTTTTTACTTTGTTTTATTAATATGTATTGTCAGTCTGCAATGCCTAATGAAGTCTCATTAATTAAGAAGCATATATGCAATCTATGTGCAAGTTGAAAGAGGCCTTCCATTGTTCAGAGATTTACATTTAAACTTCTGTAATTTTGTTTATTCTGAATGCAACACAAATTTTCCTGACTCTGAGAGTCAGTGAACTGTAGTCAGTACAATAATTTTACACTTTTTCAAATGTTATATCTTTTAGAAAAGTTTTACGTATTATGCTGTTACTACCTTTCTCCCAAATAATCAACTATAATGTGCAGACTTGCACCTTCTTTTGATGATACTGGTTATCATGCAATGTTCATTAGCCTTAGGGAGGGTTATTCACCCATGTTCATCTAAGATGAACTTTGAGACTAAGTGTGAACCCTTCGTGGTAGACCAAGTCAAGAAAAAGACATTGCAGAAATTATAGTAATGCTATTTATTAGGGTTACGATTGGCTACAATAAATTATGTTTGCATTTTTTAAAGTAAGCTTTATGTAAGAATATGAAATCTATTAATAGTAAATATGTGGTCTGGTTTATATTATTATTATTATATCTATTATTAGTCTTATTTTCTTTTGTTCTTCCAAAGCAAATTGATCCTTCCCTTTATCCTAACCTCTTCCAAAAATCACTGGATCCAGAGGTTTTTTGCCAAATCTTGAAAATTTTGCAGGATTTTCATACTAAGTAAGTTTAAAATGATTTTCTCAGATTAATTTACTATTGTATTTTTGGTTGAATCGTGCCTTTAGCTGAATTATCAGTTTTAATATTTTCTGCTGCATATTTCTTGAGACAAATTTGTTCTATCTGATACTAATAATATACTAATATTAGAATTCATACTATTGGATAAGAAGCAGGCACAATAAATCAGGGGTGTCAAACTCAAGGCCTGGGGGCCAAATCCAGCCCATGGAGCTGGCCTGGAAACAGCAAAGAACCAGCCCACAGTGCTTCCACCAGCTAAAACAAACTAAAAACAAAACAAAAGGAGAAATGTTTCCCCTTTTGCATTTGAGCATGCAGGAAGGGACAGGAAAGGAGAAAGGGAAAGAAAAAGAAAGGAAGATGGGAAGAGACCAAGAAAGGAAAAATAAGGAAAGAGGGAAAGGAAGAATGAAGAGGGAAGAAAAAAAAGAGAAGGAAGGAAAGAAAGAGATTATAATGAGAGTGAGGGAGGGTTCCAGGGAAGTCCTGCCTTAGCACTTGGCCACCACAGATGCCCCAACCTGACCACCCCCACCCCCAGACATGCCCAACCCCACCTAGCCCCCCAGCCCTACAAAGTCAGACACAACTGTGATGTGGACCTCAATGAAATCAAGTTTGATACCCCTGCAATAAATTATTATGTAATTTAAGATGTTTTAAAAATCAGGGGTAAGAACAGCAAAAGTAGTTCCCATGGTTGAAACACTTCAGTGTGACTTTTACCATTTTTTAATAGAAATCCAGAGCTGATCCATAAGTACAGTTGCCATGACAATTTTTTCTTTATACATATGTGACAAGATTGCATCTCAGAAATACTCTGAGCTTCTGAATAAAGTGTTCAATTAAAAAATGAAAGCATTCTTTTTTTTGCGGACTTATAACTAGGGAAGAAGCAACCCATCTCAATATTTTTGTGCTATGTTTCAGAACATTCTGAATTTCTAGAAAGCACAAAATTCTACCCAAATATTGTTCTGGAAGAGATCAGTGACTACCTCTTGAAAGACATTGTAAAGGTCTTCCATCAAGCTCTCTGGGCATATTGGAAAATTCAGCAGATCGAACCTGTGGTCTTGATTAATAATAGTTTACCAAGGCCAACTAGTAAATATTCTTTTTAATTCAAGATGTCAAAAAAATTAAACCAAGAAAATAATTATTCTTAAACTTTTACCAGTATCTTTTGGAGGGGGTAGTTACTTTTTAAGAGGAAGTATAATTTATTTAGTGTAGTTACATACTTGTATACAGAAGAAGAAAAGTTTACAGCGACCAAGGAAATAAAGATTAGACAACTTTTTAATATGAATGGAATGTTTCCATTGTGTATCTGTAATATAGAACAGATTTTGTTTGTTTATTAACTTTCTACACTTAAGTGATTCTAGGCAGTTTAGAACCAGATAGTTGCAGATACGTCTAATAGCAACAATTCTACATTTTATACTGTATATAGCTGCTTTTAGACTATGCAGCTGCATGAATTATTTTCAAATATGCATTTTTCATTTTCGTCAATGTTGTGCTATTTTTATACCATGAATAAAAATAATGATATGTATGAATTAATATCTTATTTTACAAGGAAAGAAGAGCCTTTACTTATCCTTGAAATTCTGCACAAATTATCAGAATCCAAAAGATTTGATATGGCGATTATGCTTATGTCAGAATCAGAGAAAAAAAGTAAGTAAAACACATTACTGGGTCACAATTAAAATCAACAGGCTTGATAGTTTAGAGATTAGTATAAATGTAGCATGTCACTATTCTATATATATTAAAAAAATTTATTATAACATTTTTTCCACAGAAACCCTTCTGTCCTTGAAAATATTTGAAAAAAAATTTTCAGAACAAACTATAAAAGGTTTTGTTGGGTCTGTGAAATGCTTTCTAGCTGTGTAAATATATTTTATTTCAGTTTATATTGGAAGATAATAACCAAAAATGAAAAATGAACCAAAAATGAAGAATGGCCAAGCCATCTTCTGCCTTTTTTTTGTACAATTACATCTGGATAGCAGTGGATTGCATTGTTCATAAAGTTAAGGTTAAGGAAATATTACAGTTTATTTCAAATTTAATATGACTCTTAGTTCAGGAGGGCCTTTGCAACATTTATTGTCTTTTTAATATATAAATTGAATTATAATATAATTTACTAAATGCTAAATGTATTTTTAATTTGAACATAATGTAATACCAGATTTCTCTCTCTCATTATAGCTGTACGTTGTTTATTTGATCATTTGGAACAATCTCATTTGGAAGATTCTCCTATTAAGCAACTCAAGATAAAATACAGCATTTAATTTGAAGACTTTTTGAATCTCTGTATTAATACAGCAGATTATATATTGCTTTGGAAGGACAGTTCCATATAGATGATTATGATAGCAAATTTCAAGTTAATTCTGTTTTTTTGTTTTGAGTTGATCCACCATGTTTTGCCTAAATCTTATTTTTTCATTTTGAATATTCTGTAGAAACAAGATTGACACTTTTACAATATCAAATTCCATTCTTTATTAGTTGTGTGTTAAAAATATATGTTTTATTTGTATAAATAAATTCACAAATGTTAAATTATTTCAAATATTTTTTATTTGCAATAATTCCAATATTTCTTGACAGAATTTCAAGCTTAAACAAGTGAAAAATCACTTTTAAAAAACCCTGTATCTAATGCTTTCATTATTTTTATTATTTAGTCTTGATATCTTTTAAGAACATTTGTTTGCCATTAAAATTTCACTAATTACAATTTTGACTATGTCAGCTTCTTTTGAGACAGAACCACTATCTATACTTGATTGTATGTGATATATAATCCTTAAACAAGGAATAAGATTTTACTTCTGAGTACATGATAGGATGAGCTACAGTAGAGGGAATTGCTTTGTAAACTATATAGCCAAATGTGATGTTTATATAGTAAACCAACCTATGGATAATCCTTTCAAATATATTTACTCATTTTATTATTTTTTTATCCCACTTTTGTATACCTCAGGGTATCAAATATACCTAATATTCCTTCTTCCTCCTTCACAACAATAACAACCCTATTCATACATAATAATGAGCCTTTCTCCACAACAACAACCCTGGGGAGTAAGCTGGCATGAAAGAAAGTGACTGACCCAAAGTCACCCAGCTATTTTTCATGCCGAAGGCATGATTAAAACTCACAATCTCCCTGTCAGACCTGCCTCAATCTGATCCCTTAGGAAAGAAAGACTCCATTTGGTTGAAGCAAAATATTGTTTTACTCTTAAGATGTTGGCTGCAGTAAAGTCAGGCTAGATATGGGTTTCCCATGCTCAAAAGATAAGAAAGGTTTCCCCTCATCCTAGTCCTCCCCTTGTGACCAGTCCATCTTCAGCCAATTGAAACTTGCTGAAGAGTTTTGAGAATGCTGTTTGGGGTAATCCACATTTTTTCTCATGGTGCCTGGCCTTGTATACAAACTGGTTTTGTGCTTGTCTGGTCTTTATTACCTGTCATTCCTCTCTCCCTGTTTCCTTTCACACAGTTTTATTGCCCATCTATCCTCCCTCACCACTTCTACTCTTTGATGGCAGGACGCCTGTGAGGTGCCAAGCTGAATCTGGCAAACCTGACATTCTGCCCCACTTGGCAGAAACATTGGTCCTGTAAAAAAAGGGGAAGGGAAAGAAAGAAATTATCTAATTAGCAATTCAATAAGGTTTATCTGGGTACTATTTGTGGAATTTTTTTAAGCAATCTGCAGACTTTAATATGTTTAATAATATCAACCCATTCAGTCTCCAAAGGAGGGAAGGCTTTCCATGCTACCAAGTACTGGATTTCCCCCCCAATGCATATGTCAAAAATGTATTTGACTTCAAAGTGTTGCTCTCAATTATAATGGGGTCAGGAGTTGGTTGTGACTCAGGACCTAGGAAAGACATGATCTCTGGCTTCAGTAGGCTGAAATGAAATACTGGGTGTATGCGTCTGAGCATTTTTGGCAAAGTTCTACAATCACTGGATTAATTGACTCAAGTTCTATGGTCATTGGGCTAATAATCCATTTTATGGGGAAAGGTCCAATTTTTTGGACAGTTGTCTAGATTATAAGAATTTGATTAGATAGATAGATAGATAGATAGATAGATAGATAGATAGATAGATAGATAGATAGATAGATAGATAGATAGATAATAGAAAAGTCCTGAAAGGACCTAGGCCAAGTCACTCGACTAAAAATAAACAGCAGCTAATGTTCTTCACTGAAACCACATTATTTCTCAACAGTGTTCCTTAAAAAAGGATGCATCTATGGAAGTTCTCTTCAAGTAAATGCATACTAGCACACCCTTAAAAGAGATCAGGATCAATCCCTTTCCTCTCGCCATACACTACTTCCACAAGAAAACTTTCACAACTTCCCAGAACCAGCTGCTGTTTGTAGGATTACTGGTTATGATTATTAATAAAATATATGTATATATCCATTCCTGATGTATTCATGTTCCTTGTAGGAATGACTCAAGTGCACAAAATCTATTTTTTAAATTACAGGAATTTTGTTCTCAGGTGGGGGAGGCAGAATGATATTTAATTAAATAGCTTAGGAAGCTCAGAATTCCCTGAATCAATTATTTTAGATAACTAAAATGATGGCGTATTGTCTACATATTCTGATGTTACTCAGTGTTACTTTACAGAATGTTGCTGCTGCTACCTGTAACAAGAAAAAAATAACACTGAAATTTGTACAGAGATGAGATAATTATTCCATGCTTGTTACAATCTCCAATTCTTTTCCAGTAAGTTTGGTAAAGCTGTTACTATCCTATTGTCACTTTGGGGTTTTGCTATTAAAATAAATGATCAAGTGGCTAAACTAACAACAACAACAACAATAATGAAAGCCTAAAGACCTAGGCATGCACTTAAAAACAATTGGCGCTGACAAAATCACCATTGGTCAGCTGCAGAATGCCACCTTACTGGGATCAGCTCGCATAATTTGCCAATAAATTCACATAATTTGCATAATTCACATCGTCCTAAATGCTTGGGAAGTGTTCGACTAGTGTTTTGTGACACGAAACCCAGCATAGTTATTTCATTTGCTGTGTACACTGTTGTTTTTTGTGGTCAATAATAATAACAGATCTGGGATGTCACACTCATGGGCCACGGCCAGATGCATCATGCGCTGGCCACACCCATCCCATTTTAGCAAACAGGACAAAGTTGTGACACGTCATGTGACAATGTGTCATCGCGAGTTTGAATGTTTTTTTCGTAGTTGCTCCATTGTTATTTTCCTTTAAGAAAAAGTTTAATTCCTCTTTAAGTTTATTCGTATATTCTTTTTCTCTAATTAACTGTGATTTAATGTCCACCTTTTCCAAGGTTTTATATCTTTCCAAATTATCTGAATTGGATTGTGGTCTGCCCATTCATTGGGTACAATTTAAATCCCTTTTATTTCATTTGCTATTTCCCCATTCATCCAAGCTATGTCAGTTCGTGTCCATATTTGGTGGGAGTTTGAATAGAATGTAAATAGTTCTTTCTCAGGGTTTAACCTTCTCTATATATCAATCAAATTTAACTCCCTCATCATTTCCATTCATATTTTTGGAAGCTCTTTTTTCTGTTTCTCTCCCACAATACTGTGGTATTTTTGGTAATCAGCAATAGCGTTAAAGTCCCCTATGATACAAATATTTCTTCTTTCCAATCCTATTAATATTTCATATAAATACTTAAAAAACTCTTTTGGCTCTCCATTCAGGGCATAAATTAACACTAAAAGAATTGGAATAGCATTAATCCAGATCTGCAAAACCAGAATTCTTCCATCAGGATCCAACCATATTAACTCTGCTTTCATGTNAAAAGAATTGGAATAGCATTAATCCAGATCTGCAAAACCACAGTTCTTCCATCAGGATCCAACCATATTAACTCTGCTTTCAAGTCCTCTTTTACATACACTGCTATCCCTTTCTTTTTCCCTGCATCTACCGATGCGGTAAATAGCTTACCTAATTTTGGGCATTCTAAATATTTTTCATCTGATTTCTTTATATGGGTTTCTTGTAGGCATACTATGTCAGCTTTTGCTTAATTAATTTGGTTTAATTTTAGTTTGATGATGAGGTAGTAATCATTTTCTGTACATGAATATGTACAAGAATATGCAGATTATATTTCTGCTTTCTTGAGAAAGAAAGCAAAAACATGAGAGCAAAGGACACCAAAACAAATGATTGCAAAACAGAAATAAAGAATCCTGTTTGATTATAGATGCATGTGTTAATAATAACTATTGGTTTCATTTCCCAGAGTCTTCATTGCTGCCAACGTTCCAACTGGTTTGCAAAACTATGTCTGGTCAAGGTGCTTTTGTCTCTTGTCCATCAGGTGAAAACTAATAACTTGTGGGAGAAGATCAGGAGCTAAGAAAAGAGGATTGGGTGGGGAAAAATCCCCTCTATCAAACCCCTTTTTCTGACATCTGTCTGCCTTGTACCTGCATGGGTACAAAATGCAAACTAAGCTAGACTGCTGAAGGAATCTGCTTAGTCTGGCATTTATATCACAATTGTTCCAAGCACTCAAATGAAGTAGTAACACAGATCTGTATAACCACCATCTTTTCTAACATTCTTTTCATTTCCTTTTTACTTCCTAGGTTATCTACCCACTTCATGTGTCTGTGGAATGGGTTGTGCATTTTGGTATATTCATCAAAACTCAATTTGTAACTGCCAATGTCCCAATATTAACTGGATTTCAGCCCAGTGCTGCAAAGTTTCTTTTAACTGATGGCTCCTAAGCTGCTTTGACGGCAGGTTGGCTCCAGTTTCTGTGCTCAATGAAAGTATGAGTCAATAATTCTATGAATTGTTCTCTACTTGAATTTCCACCCAGTGTGCAGCTGCAATCTGATAAATGGCTAACTGTTGAATTGTATGTATGTATGTCTGTGTGTCTGTGTTTGTATCTCTCTGGCCCCAAACTGAAAGCAAGTGCTGGTTTCTTTATCCTGTTGCAACCCTCTTACATATAGAATGACAAAAGTCAGTTTTGGCTCTTAAAATGTTTTTCCCATATTCTTATTGTGTCTGGAAAAGAAAATTATCCCAGAGGTTTGATTTAAAAAAATGTAAAAAAGCAAATGCCTTTAGAAGCAGGGACACACTTGAAATATCCTTCCCCCTTTTGATGATGTGACTGGAGGAGGTACACTGGTCATGTCAGCTTTTGAGTACTATCAAAACTTTGAATGGTTGTTAAACTAATTATCAAAAATTATCTGTAAGCATTTGTAGTAGCAAGTGCCCATTAGCTGTGATCTTGTCCAGAATCTGCAGATTAGGAATTAGTTGTAAGTGTTATGTATATCAATCAATCCATAGGGAGGCTTGAAACCAGGCAAGATGCACACACCTACAAAGAGATGGAACTTGGATTGTGCTGCGTCAACTGCCATGGTGCCTGTTTGACCTTGCCCCTCAGTATTATTGTTGCAAAATATTGACATAAGAGCCATGGGGGCACAGTGGCTATAATGCAGGTTTGCAGGTAATTCTACCTACTGCCAGCAGTTTGATTTTCACTGGCTCAAGGTTGACTTAGCCTTCCATCCTTCCAAGGTTGGTAAAATGAGGGCCCAGATTGTTAGGGTAATATATTGACTGTGTCAACTGCTTAGAGAGGGCTGTAAAACACTATGAAGCAGTATATGGATCTATGTGCTTTTGAGATTGATATTGCGATAGCCAAGAAGACACAAACAGAATAAACAATCAATGTTTCTTTCACTAACATTATACTAATCTTATGCTCTATTTGGATGATTCTTACATTTCCATGTATCAAACTATTTCCATATGGGGGTTAACACATTATGCAGAATACAGAAAGGCTAAAAAAATGGAGGTGTGATATAAGGAAAAAAGAAAAGACAAGGAAACATAGCTAAATGGTTAGTTATGGTTACAACCTCATTGACTTAGCCTCTTCACATCCTTCTATTCTTGCAAACCATTCTTTCTTCCATCACATCCATACATCACTTCATACCTTGTCTTTTGTTCTTCATATGTTGTCTCACCTCTTCCTGTGAGGTTAATCTTATTATAAGAAGTAAGATTGATGAGTGGAATTTAAACACAATGAAACAAGAGAGGTAGAGAGGAAGGTTGAAAAACAAGAATAGCGACCAGATCAGTTTTACGTACCTGATAGCAGAGATAAGAGCTGGGGCAATCCTTCAAGATCAGAGAACGATGGGAAGACAGAAACCAGAGACAAGTTAACTGCCTTGCAGGAGGACAAGGAATGGTAACTTAAAGGCTGAAGTGACATGCAGAGGAAGGTGTAACAGAATTTGAGGCAAAGGATAAATGGACAAGCTGCATAGTTCTCTTGTGGGAAAACTCCCTATTTGTACATATAATTATCATCTATGGAAGGCTCCTGTCAACAGTGGTGTCCCCCAGGGGAGTGTTCTAGGACCAACTCTTTTCATACTCTACATAAATGACCTCTGTGATCATATCAAGAGCAACTGCGTTCCCTTTGCTGATGATGTAAAGCTATTCAACACCACAGACAATACTGCTACCCTTCAAAAAGACCTTGACTATGTATCAGAATGGTCAAACAAATGGCAACTTTAAATCTCAATAAATAAATGCTCTGTCCTACATATTGGCAAAAAAAAATAATCAGAAAATAAAATACAGGCTGAATAGTCAAGACCTTGTTGATGATCCAAACTCTGTCAAGGATCTTGGAGTACTCATCTCTAATGATCTAAGTGCTAAAGTCCACTGTAACTGCATAGCCAAAAAGGCGTTAAGAGTTGTTAACCTAATCTTACATAACTTTTTCTCTGGTAATATTACACTAATAACTAGAGCGTACAAAACATTTGCTAGACCAATACTCGAATACAGCTCATCAGTCTGGAACCCACATTACATATTTGCAGAATACCTTATGCCACCAGACTCGAAATTCTAGACCTAGAAAACCTAGAACTATGCCGCCTTTGGTCTGATCTAAGTATAGTATATAAAATCATACATTGCAATGTCCTACCTGTCAATGAATACTTCAGCTTCAACCATAACAACACTAGAGCAAACAATAGATGCAAACTCAAGGTTAATCGCACCAAACTTGATTGCAAGAAATATGACTTCAGCAACAGAGTGGTCAATATCTGGAATACCTCTACCTGACTCTGGTTTTTTCCCCAAATCCAAAAAACTTTAACCATAGACTGTCTACTATTGACCTCACCCCTTTCCTAAGAGTCTGTAGGGGGCGTGCATAAACGCACCAACATGCCTACCATCCCTGTCCTATTGTTTCTTTTATATTTTTTCATTTTTCTTATATGTATCCGTGTATTCATAACTATGTTTTTACTTATACCTATTATTTTGTAAGCAATTGATAAATAAAAATAAATAAATAAATAAAATAAAAATTGAGATAAGAGACAAAGACACACACACACAGAAGAATATTTCATGTAAGCAGGAGTTCTGGTTTCCTCTGAATGATTGAGAATTCATTCTTTTCTTTTCTTTGGGAATTTAACAAATAGAACAAAACCAAGTTCAACCAACCATATTTCATTGATTTGCATGTAATAAAAACACGGTAATGAACTTTTTTTGGATTGTGGAAATTACTTTTTTTTAATAAAATCAGGATCATACTAGATGTCCATGTAGAAGGAAAAAAACCAGAAGAATAAATCATTTTAAATAAATTGATGAAGAGAACTAGTTCATAGGGTAAAAAAGAATCAGAGGGAAAACCATATTTTTTCAGGTACCTTTCACGTATGTGAAGAGGGGAGATCAGGGGTGGGATTCTACCAGTTCGCACCTATTCGCTAGAACTGGTTGTTAACATTCTAAGCAGTTCGGAGAGCCAGTTGTTGGAAGAAATTACTGGCCTAATCCTGTAAAGGCCCTGTAACACTGCCCAACGGATGCAAAACGTTTGTAAAAAGACACACGCGACGAGTAAAAATGTTCCATCCGTTGTATTGCAATAAGGGCAGAGAAATTTGGCTAACCCGAGCGATAACACGGAAAAAAACGGATGCGTGGAAGGACGCAGGCGTGATGGAAACGCGGATGCGGAACCGGAAGCCAGCGGATGGAAGCCGGATGGGACAGATGACTATCCCTAGGCTTTCCGGGGACCTCAGCAAAGGGACGTAGGAACGGATAACACGCGGCATGCTGAGGGATCACACAGATGGTGGATGCGAGCGGAGCCAGCGGATTGCCTAGCGTGTAATTGCACATGCGGAGGATGCATTGCGTAAGCCCCGCGCGGAATAAGGAAGCAGCTCGGAGCAGGTTCAGAATTCAGAGAAAGACTCTGCTCCGGACGATGACAGCCTTGCTGCCCCTGCTTGGCATGCCTGTGCAAGCCTTGCCTGCAAGCACTTCTGCAACCTATGCGCCAGCCCTTAGGCTGCCACTCAACTGCCAGCCTTGGCTGACTGCCTGCCTGCCAGCTCTTGCTGCCAGCCTCCCTCCGCCTGTGCTCTGCGCTGCCTCCTGCCTGCCAGCCATCTCGCCAGTTGCCAGCCACCTTTGCCTGCCTGCCCTCCAGCCCTGTTCATGCCTGCTGCCAGCACTTGGTCCTGCTTCCTGCCAGCCTAGGTCCTGCTTCTGCAGCCTTGTTCATGCCTGCCTGCCAGCTTGGTGCCTGCCTGCCTGCAAGCCTGATCCTGGGCCAGCCTTGGGCCAGCTTCTGCCGCTTGGCCTCTTCTTGCCAGCCTTGGTGCCTGTCCTCCTGCCAGCCTTCCTGCCATCCTTGGTTTCTGCCAGCCTCCTAGCAGCCACAACGCCCAAAACCATGGACAGACCAAACTAGCTCATCCTGCCAGGCCCGCTTGCAAGAGGAGCAGTGGCCCATCACCACCCGCCTCACTCTGCTCTCTGGGCTCTGTGAGCACGGCTCGCTGTCTGGGGCTGGAGCTTTGCTGCTTCAGGGTGCTTCTGGAGGAACTGGATGATGCGGGGGATCACGACAAGCACTCCAGAACCGCACCTCCCAACGACCTACCCTGAGATTGAACGAGCCCAAGAGGAGTTGCCAGAACTCATTTATTTTTGTTATACTTCATTGTTGAATAACGTCTATCTTTATTAATTCACACACTCTCATTTTTTGTTTTTAGATAAAGTCTTGTGCAAACTTTTAGA
>BHFT01074604.1:0-18415 GCA_004320025.1 Laticauda laticaudata | reverse complement strand
TGTCCCTGATCTCCAAACAGCACACTGTGGTTTCTGCCTCAGTCTGGCCTCTTGTCTGCCATCCTCTTGGAGGCTTGGGTGTGGGTGTGGGTTGGCCTCTGGTGGCTGCTCTTCTTCCTCCACTTTGTGACAGGTGGAATCCTCCAAGATTCTACCGGCATGGGGAGTGCAGCTGTCGGGGGGCGTCTCTGCCGTGGGGCCCTCTGAAGACACCTGCTTGGACAGGGTAGGCTGGCTCCCTGGCTGGAGAGGACTGGCTGGTTCTGTGGGCTGTTCTGAGGAGAGGGGTGGTCAGAGGGGCTGCTCCTCGGTGGAGGATCTACCTCCAGGGAAACTGCCACTTGGCCATACGTACATTCTCCCGGTCCAGTGAGTTTGACAGCAGCCCTTGCCCGGATTTTTTTGAGTGTAGGCTGCCATACCAGGTGTGCATTGTTGCTTCCACCATCCAAGGAGTACTTCTGCAGTGCTACCCCAGGCTCTCTTGCCTTGTGTCTCCACAGCTGCCTTGCTTCTCTCTGTGGTGTACCAATACAGGATCTGTGGCCCTTTCTCCGAGGTACTCGTTTCTCCCTCAGCCTTCCAGCATCTCCAATCCTCATGGCTTCTCGGAAACGGATGTACTGTTTCCTCTCGCTTCCCTGTCCTTCCCTTGCCTCTTCCTCCCTTGGCAGGGGCATTGCAGCAGCATGGCCTTCAGGGCTTGAGCAGCAGGGCCTTTTCAGGGGCTTGAGCAAGCCAGGGGCCTTCCAGGGGCTTGAGCAGCAGGGCTTTCAGGCAGCAGGCTTTGAGGGCCTTGGCTGATCCACCTAGCAGCAGCAGCAGGCTTTAGAGTCAGTGCCAGGAGGTGGGCAGATGCTGGTTCTGGCCTCTTCACCTTGCCAGGGGCTTGAACAAGTTTAGGCACAGGTTTCCTCTTCTTGGCCTGATCTGAACGAACCATGGTGTTCCTGGCAAGATGTATGTGGCAGCACGTCTTTCCCCTGTATGCTGACTGCGTTGCGTTTGCTACATCCGTTTTATATTTCTGCGGAGCTTATGCAATTCATACTTCCCCGGGCATGCGCAGTGAACGCTTTGCATCCATATATCATACATTGCCGACATCCCCTTTGTTTTCTATAGGTGTCCGTGATTGCATCCGCTACATCCGCCTATGCATGCCGCCCCTTCCGCTACGCGTCTGGCTTTGAAATTCTCCCCCGGAACCCCTCATCAGAGTTGTCATCGCACTTACATCCGCTTCATAACTAGGCTTCCTATGAACATCGTTTAACATCCCCGTTACATACTACATACTACCCACGTCCGTTCTTTTCCATTCTTTTCTGTTCTGTTTATGCAAATTTCCACCACTTTTTGGAGCGGATGACAACGGATGGAGCCATCCCCGAAATTTTGCTCGTCCACTGTGTACTTTACGGATATGTTTTGCGTCCGTCGGCCAGTGGTACTGGGCCTTAAGATACAACACTTAATAATAGTCATAGGTTACAATAAGCAATCATACTAGGAAACAGTCAATATAAATCCTAAGGATACAAGTGAAAAAGTTAGTCATACAATCACAAGTGGTAGGGGATGGGTGATAAGGAATGATGAGAAGGTTAATAGTAATAAATAGTGTGGACTTTGTAAAAGAAATTGAATGAAAATTTCTATGAAGAAAATTACTGGATGATCCTTGCCAGTCACTATCTCACAAGCTAATCTACCTGACACAGCTATGGGAAGCAAAGCACAAAAATCACTGGAGCAAAAGGAAGCATATTTAGGATTCTTTGAAAGGAGATGCTCCGAACATTGTAATAAACTTGATGTATAGTTTGGTTAAAACCATGATAAGTCAGTGAACCTATTTATCTATTTACAACTTATTTACAAGTAACATGTCGCACTTCTTCAATTCAGATCTCCCTCTCTTTTCCTTTTCTGTGAAACCCTTACACTTGTTTTCTACCAACCTGCATATAACACCATGAATCATCTCCTTTTAACAACCCCATAATCCCTTGCAGGGTGGAGTTTGGGCAACTGAACAGAGCTGAATGTTTACTGGCTGGATGCCCTTCCTGTCACCAATGTGGAGTTATATTCAGCAGATATCTTCTCAACATGCCCAGAGAAAGAAATATCTGCCTCTACCTAGGATTGAATTTATAACCTCCAGATTGTGAGGCAAATGCGTCATCACCAATAGTTATGGGAAACTGAAGAGCACTGCTGAAGTTATTGGTGGTTCTATGAACTCATTTCACATCCTTAGGTAGAAATTCTGTTTTGAATTTTTATATGTTGAAAACTGGGCAAACCTGATTCTATTCTAATATTATCTATAAGAAGATAATAGAGAGGCATAGTGTCAGGCGTGAGCCAAGTGATGTTACAGAAAAACAACACAAACTCTTGTATGTAACGTCAGGGTATCTTGTGATATCAGGACTCATACTTCTCATTTTGGTACAATTGTGGTGGCAGTCCAGTGGGTGAACTGCTTGATACAGATGACATTGGATGGATAATAAATTTAAGCTGGATCTATGAGGTCGTCCTCTCAATATCCTTTCTCTCTACATATATATTAATGTTTTTTTAAAATAGTAATATAGTAAAATAGTAATATTTTAAGCATTACAAATAAAAAGATACAAAAAATAGAAACTAAAAGAGAGAAAAAAAGAATATAAATGTAAATTAATATAGGAAAATTATCCAGATCACTATTTTGGTTGTTATTTGCATGTCCCTTTTAAATATTAAGACATCAGTTGTTTTCATTTGTATATCCGGTGTAGCATCTTTTTCCATATCATTATTGTAGCCTGTCATTTTAAAATCCACTTTCTGTCTTGTCTGCTAAAATTTGTTCCATAACATCTTTTAAATACAGACTATCTACAATGTCAGACTCTTGTAAAATTAACTCTGGTTATCCACAAATACTTTTCAATATAACCACTGATAAAGTACTTTGCTCCATTCTGTATTTGTAAGTCAAATTTAAGTGTTCTTCTTTAATTGTAATCTTTAGTTCCTCTCATGTCCAAATCCCATTTTATAATGTTTTTTTTCTTCAAACAATTCAAAACAGAATTTTCGCATAGGAAGGATTCTCATAATTAATTTCAAACTCTTATTTCAAATTCATTTGGGTATTTAGTCTGTTTACAACTTTCCAAAATGGAAGTCTAATTGCTATTTATTTCCTTCTCCCATAAAGATGCTGACTGAGGTTTGGGTGAAGATGGCATTCCCTCAATTCCCAGAGCATTATACCCACTGGAGACTGGTGTCCTCATGAGAAGCAACTGTCTGGAGAGCTTGTGGGCAACCCCCAATCTTCTTATTTGGATCTTCATTCTTCCATGGTAGTTAACTTTACCATGGAGCCACCTTCTGTTCATGATTTCTTCCCTGGAAGACTATATACATTAGTTTGTGTGGAGAAAAAGCTTGAAGGGTCTAAAACTGCTCTTCATTCATCTTGGCCAGATTTCTAACAGTATTATTTTTAGAACACTGATCCTGTCAAACTGAGTGTAGAGAAAATGTACAAATCTTATTGAAGAGATAAAAACCACAATAAAATTCCAAAAAGAAACCTAAACGTCTAAATGTATGATAAGGCTGCATCAATTATGTTAATCCTAAACATTCTGTACCCTCTTAAATTTTAAATTTTACATTCCTGACTTTTGGAAGCTATTTAAGTGAATGAAATTTGGCTAGCTTACAACAATTATAGTTGACTGGTACTGTGATAACTAATGTTTAAACCTTTCACCTTTCCTTTCCTCTTTTTGATGTTTTATTTGTTTTATTTATATAACATAAAAATTCAGTTTCAATCAAACAGTGTGTTGTCTGGGTGCAATTGGTTTTAGGCAATCATAATCAAAATGTTTACAGTGGTACTCATCACAATAATGTCAATACTTTTATAACAATATTTCACTTCTCTACTTTAACAAATTTCCATTTTAAGATTTATCCTTTTTATATCCCCATATTTCTAACTTCTGTTTTTATTATCTAACCATTGGTAAAATAGGTCTCCTATCAAGAAATATTCAATTTCTTCTTTTTTCCTTTATAGTAAGCATTAATCTATCCATTTCTGCACATTCTAATATTTTCTTAATTATACTCTCATCTGTTGGGATCTCATCATTCTTCCATTGTTGTGCAAATACAATTCTGGCTGCAGTTAATACATGTAAAATCAAATATATAGTACTTCTATCATATTTTTCTGGCAGGATGTCCAATTAAAAAAAATCTGGTTTCAAATCTATATACTGCTTTGTCATTTTTTCCAATCAAGTATGTATTTTTGTCCAATATTTTTTAGCTTTTAGGCATGTCCAGCACAAACCAGGTATCTGATCACACTTCCAATATTTAGCGGATCTATCTTTAAACATTTTTGCCAATCTTGTTGGTGTAAAATGCAATCTATAGAACATTTTACACAAATTTTCTTTAAATGCAGTTGACATATTCAGTTTAATATTTCTACCCTACAATTTCTGCCATTTATCCAGTTCTATTGCATATCCAAAATTTTTAGCCCAAACTATCATTTCCTCTTTTTATTCATTTGCATTATTGTTATTTAAGTATTTTTACCCAAGGGTAAAAATACTCTTTGGCAGCAAAGTGGTTCTGTGAGTGGTTCTGTGAGTGGCTTACTACAATCAGCAATAACATCTCAGATTAACAACAGCTCAATTAGTAGTAGTCGTAATAGTAGTAGTAGGAATAGTAGTAGTAATGAGTGGGAGAAATAAACAGAAAACTGCAAGCCAACTCAAGAATGTTTCTCATTATATGAACTCTTGTGAAAAGAAAGAATTCCCAAACCACTGGTCTTTCTATAAGCCCAAAAAGGATTCCCATATTCTGGAAACTTCTCCATTACTTTCTGTTCCCAAAATGATGCAAAGCAAACACCTTTGCACTGTTCAGTCTATTAATTGAGTAGTTACAGTAATTTATTGTGTTAACTTCAGAGTTGTGTTAAACTTCAACCACTCTGAGACCTGGCATGATTTCATTCTTCAGAACTATTCTCTTAGTACCACGGAGCAAGTCCTTTGGCTCAGACCAATCTTTGACCTTTTCTTTATTACCTTGGATTTCTCTCTGAAAGATTTTCTTGGCATTTGGCATTCATTCTCTTCCAGAACTTCAGACCAAATTTCCAGTGGGGAGAACTTCAATAGGCATCAGAGGCAATTTAGTGAAATGTTTGATTGCACAATATACGGCTAGTTTCATTTGCCTTGATTTTGTATGGCTTTAAAACCTAGGCTGCAGCTGCACCAGAATGAATGGAACTAAAGTGCAATACTCATCTTTCACTAGACATCATAATCTCCTTTTCATCAGAAAGGATACTGAAAAACAATGCCTTCAAAAAGTGAACTGGATAGGGAATATCAGACTAAGGATGAGGTCAAGAAGTTATAGTAAAAGTTTATAACTTTCTATTGTGTACTTAGCTTTGGATTCAAAGGTATTGTACATTCAGAGTCATCTCTATAAAAAAGAAAAAAGTGTATGGATCCCTCCATATATTGGACCAGAACATTGCAGAAAAAAAGAAACTCTCCTATTTAAACCATTTACTGTCCAATGAATGATACAAAAGGAAGCCAAAGATCAGGAAAAGACTGAATTTGTGCGCAGCTGCAGTATAGTTAAATAAGCATATGCATATGGCTGAAAAGCAAGAATGGGAGAAAGCATGGGGAGATAAGGGAATCGGTAGTCTCCACTCAGTAAAAAACATTTGGAATTTATAGGGAAGGGGGAAAACAACTGAGGAGAGCAGGACATTGTACCAACTCAGAAAATAAGTGCAACAAAGCCGCATTTCAAGGAAGCAAGTTGGTTGTGGGAAAAGATTGCTAGACAAGGGATCATTCTCCATATGAAGTGAGAAACCTTAGCAAAGCTACTTATGGGATTATTACCATATGGCAGTTCTTTCCCCTTTTTCTGCCTAATTATGAAAGAGCTACAAATCAGATATTTTTTTGTCACCGAATTTATAAAGGCCAACATTCTTATGCCAAAGAATTCTGCCCTTCGAAACTGCACCATTAACTTTAGTCAAATGGTCAATAATGAGAGTGACTTGAAGACATAGAACAGCAACATATACAGGTTCACCGATTCAGTCTTAAACCAGCAAACAACCAGTCCAAATATATTTGAATGTAATGTACCCTTGGAAAGGATCCAATCCAAATCCTTATTTTTTATAAGCATATCTTTCAGTCTGATCTGAGATGTAGCATTTGTCAAATGAAGATAAAATGCCAAAATGTACATGGAAATCATACATAATACTAAGAATTTTGAGCAAATAGCTACTGTAAGATGCTGAATATGAGCATGCCTGCTTTCTTCTGAAATGGCAAGTTCTGCATCTCCCTGTCTGAAGGTACTAAATAGACCTGAGTATAGAATGATACTTTCTGTGTCTCTTCCTGCACCTCTTTTGACAAATGAAGTCATCAGAATTCCTGAAATAATTTAAAAAAGATGGTACAAAATCTGCTGTTCGGTTTCCAGAGGTGCTGTACAAAGAAAGGCAACAGATTTTCCTAGAGTGAAAAAAATAATTTACCCATCCAGTTTTTTATTCCAACAGATACTGCATTAATAACAAGGAATCCTGAGATTTCTCCTTATGTAGGCTGGAGCACACCTGGAGGGAGAAGAAGCTGACTCGTTGAATTTAAAATAACATTTTCCTTTCTTTCTGTACAAATAAGAATTGATTGAAAGTAGTTTTAAGGAGTTGAGAGAGAACTGTTTTTTGATAGCATCTAAGGTACATATTCGATAAATAAAAAGACTATTGGCTTTTTGATTGTGAGCAATTTCCTCTAGATTCAAAGGCTGATATTGTGAAGTTATGTAAATAATACAAATTATTTATGAACGACCTGCTCAGAAGCTATCAGAACCTATTACATGCCATTTCATTAACTCCACATTTCACATTATTTAACTTATGTTAGGATATATTTATGTGAATTTCTTCTGTGTCTTGCATTACAGGCACCCAAATTAAAACCAATAACAACTGGGTTCTTTGGAGATGGGGGCCAAATACACACCATTGAGACCATTTTGATATCTTCATCTCCTGAGAAAGGTGCTTCATCATCTCATTTAACACTTCGAACTGTCTTCTACAACCAGAAAAAACAGGCTTCTACACAGCATTGTGCATACAGTACATGTTACATGTTGTACTTGCCAAGAGGATTGGCTTACTGAGGTTGCATTTGGAAAAATGATGCTTTAGAAAATATTAATACCATAGTTTTGCTTCATATCATTATTCTTCTACTTGAAGTACATGCTTCATGAATCCATGAAATTCAAAACTAGGCAAGATTTCAGCATTAAACTGTAAGCTATTGATTACTAGGCAAATGTAATAAGCATATATCTAATATAATACATTAGATATTTAAGAACTGCAGCAGGTAGAATATCTTCCAGTTAACAATAACAGTTTTGATGGTGACTTCCCTGAAAATATTTCATCTTTGTTTTTTTTTTCTCTTATCTATATCTGGCTTAAATCTTATATGAGACCACCATCCCATCTCAGAAAATGTCAGCAACCTTACACTTTAAAATCTCATGCAAAAACAGTGCTTATGACATTGGTGATCTGATCTCAAGACCATTTTTAATTTTGTATAATTTTGCATGGCACCTAAGAATGACAAAAATGATGCATTATTGAGCCTTGGTATACTCTAATAAAAAGACCTGGAAATTTTCTGATATGATGATTTGATTTGATTAATTTTTTGTGACTTGTTTTCGACTCATGAGGTTTAGATAATGTTGTAACTTTTACAGCACTCTTCCCCTTACTTCGTTCTTCCCAAAGACTGAAAAAGGTCTTCAGCTTCCTTAATTCTGAAAGCTGACATAATGCCAGACAAAATTAGTGGGCCAGTGAAATGCTGTGGACGTAATGTACTTGGACTTTAGTGAGGCATTTGATAAAGTAGACCACAACCTACTACTTGATAAGAGAGAAAAATGTGGGTTCCACAGCATCACCACCAGATGGATTCGTAACTGGCTGAGCAACCACATTCAACATATAGTCCTTAATGGAACTGCATGGTATGCAATGGGAGTACCTCAAAGTTCTGTCTTAGATTTTTCAATATCTTAGATTTTCAATGATTTAGATGAGGGGATAAGGGGGGGTGGCTCTTTTTCTTTTTACTAACATTTCAATAGGAGTAACTATCCTCTCTGAAAGAATCAGAAAGAATTGTAAAAAGCGGTACCTCTTTGGGCAAAAACAGCCTGAGTTTCATACGCTATAATAATTTTTCTCTATCCATGATATGCAAGTTTACACAATCCTGTTTTATACTGTGGTCTGCACAGAAACTCAAATATATAAGCATAAATGTGCAAAGAGAAGGAGAATGGACTATTGCAGTCAAATGGTATCCAGAGAAGTAGATTATTCTATGGTATCCCCCCCCCCCAAAAAAAAGGANTCCCCCCCCCCCCCCAAAAAAAAGGAATATAATGGCTTTTTGAACAGTGATGAACAAGCTAATGCAAATTTTATGGCATTCCTGTCTTTGACTCATACAGTTTATAGTTCTCTTAGAAAAAAGGTTTTTTTTTCATTGTTCCCCTTGATTGCTTTTAAAATTAAATCTTACAATGAAAGAAATGACAGTATTTCGAATCTGATTTCTGTTTGTAAAGTTGTTTTACCTCTTCTCCATAGCAACTTCATGATTTTTGAATTCTCCATATTTTGTATTTGCTGTTAAGTTTTAAGATCAAGACTGCAGCTTTAATGTTTGACAGTTTTAACCAAATTCATTTTCTTCATTTCCAATTCTGCACGGAAGCCTTAAGTAACAGCAATCTTAAAATCTTGATGCGGGTCTCTTTCAAACTTCTTTGCAGTTATAAAATCTTACCCATATTTATATAGGATATTCAGTATAAGCTACTTGCCGTCAACACATGATGGTCTGTTCCGTGTTGTCCCAGCCACTTTCCCTGGTAGACAGGAACACTTTACTGTCTGTGATCTCTCCTCAATTCGATTCTTATTACAACATCTGTGTGCTGCTATAACTTCACATGTTCCTCCTTCTGAAAACAAAAGAAAAACATAATCACTATGATTGCTCTAGGTAGCAAAGCAATGATCTAAATACTTTGTTTTTGGATGGAGTTAAAAGATAGGATTTCAAAAATGTAATCTGTGCATAGAATACAATACAGTGCAATAAGCTCAAAGTAATCTGTGCTTATCCAAAAATACTGAATCTGGAAAGAGATGCAAAGAAAGTGAAAAAAAAATATGTTACTGTGATGACCCAGGGTGGGATACAAAACAAACACAGTCACAGAAAACAGGTGAAGCCCCTTTTATTCCTTCACTTTGATTCCAAGCTCCAAATATTCTTGACGGAAGCCAAAAAACTCCCACACAAACAGTTACAAGAAGGGAAAAAGCAACACAAACCAGGCAAGAAAAGGGCTTGAGGACATCCACAGATAACACACACTGGGAAGGATGCCAAACTCAGAGAGGAACCATAAACTACAGATATTTCCACACTTTGTTTCCAGCATTCGCCAGTACGCAGGTCCGTATTCTTATTCAGTTGTCACAGCTGTGGCCCATGAAAGGATCAAGGCCTTCTCCTTCCAAGTAGACCACGTCTCTCCCTTATCCTCTCCTCCCTGCATGCCCTAAAATGGATAGGGGATGGGCCTGGGTCCTCCTCTGACTACTCAGCCAGCCTCTGCCCTTCCCCAGCCTCGTCCACAATCTCCGGAGCCACACTTCCACTCCCTGTCGGCTATTCCTCCTCTCCCTCAGAGTCAGTCTCCACCAGAAGCATGATAGTTACTATTTTCTCCAATCTTCTGAAGTATTAGGGAACTGCACAATCATGCACGTATACATGTCTTCTATATCTGTAACCTAGTTATGAGCTGACTGTTTAATATCCAGGAAGATCACTGTTTTATCTTTTTAATATAAAGAGCCACGATGGAACAGTAGTTAGAATGCAGTATTGCAGATTGACTCTGCCCACTGCCAGGAGTTTGATCCTGACTAGCTGAAGGGTGACTGAGCCTTCCATCCTTGCAAGGTTGGTAAAATAAGAACCCAGATTGTTGGAGGCAATATGCTGACCCTCTAAGCCCTTTAGAAAGGGCTGTAAAGCACTACAAAGTGGTATATAAATCTAAATACTATAAACCATGGTTTTCTATCCATCCTTGGTTCCAAAGACAAATTGTGCTTATATACCATATGATCCTAACCCTATCCAAAAGGAGAGGAACCTGAATTTGAGATACATTTCCACCACTGCAAAAAAGTGAAGATATGAAAAAACTCAAATTTGCATACTCTTACATTCTTCTATGACATTCTCAAAATCCTCATTTTGTAAGCCTGGAGTTGCAGTGACATCAGAGACAAGTCCAAGAGCCCCCCCATATGAATATGTAAATATGTAAATAAATCTGCCAAAAGTTACATTGCAAAAAATTACAGATGAAAGCAAATTATGTTGTCTAAAGACATAAATGCTAGCTGAAAATTAATTGCCAGTAAATTAATTAATGGATTGGATGGCCCTGATTGTCAGCAATGTGCTTCCTGAGATCCAACTGCTCCAGAGAACTGACAATTGAGCCCAAAATTTATATTGCTCAGTGAAACATTTGTTAAATAAGTTTTGCCCCAGTTTATGTCCTTTCTTGCCACAGTTGATAAATTGAAATAAGTTTATTGTCACGAATGGGCATACATTAAAATAAAATTTCATGGCAAGTGAATCACCACCTTTCTTGCTATAGTTGTTAAGTGAATCACTGAAGTTGTTAAGTTAGTAACACAGGGGTTAAATAAATTTGGCTTCCCCATTTATTTTGCTTGTGAGAAGGCCCCAAAAGGGAATGATGTGATGCCAGGACACTGCAATTGTCATAAAGGTGAGTCAGTTCCCAAGCCTCTGAGTTTAGATCACATGACCAGGGGGATGCTGCAACACTCGTAAGTGTGAAAAATGGTCATAAGTCACTTTTTTCCATGCCATTGTAACTTTGAACAGTCACTAAACAAACTGTTGAGGACTATATGTACTGCTTCCTGAATGTTGCAGGACACTGACAGATGTGGTATGGCTAGTTATTATCTGTATTGCTTATATGAATGAAACCACATACTACAGTAGGAGCCAAGGTGGCGCAGTGGTTAGACTGCAGTACTGCAGGCTATTTCTGCTGACTGCCATCTTCCTGCAATTCCCGCAGATTCCCACCTCACTCTCTCAGCTTTTGCAAATACATAGAACTGCAAGAAAAGCTGCGTGAATTGGTTATTAGTCCAAGCAGCCACTGGGTAAGGAAAACTATTGGTCAAAGTGTCCTATCAACTGACAGAAACCCAAGACTTTGAGCACTAAGTGCTGAAGTCCATAATGCACATGTGATGCTTAAATGTTTTCATGTGCAGCTTTAAAAGCAAATCATGTAACCCAATGCCAAAATGAGCTCTACAAACATAATGTTGGAAAAGATGAAAAACTGAGCAAAATTGATGGATCTACCAGTTCCTTCCTGTGCTGGATATATTTCAAACTATGCAGATGTGATCAATATCTCTCTGGAAATATCATAGCAATTAAGCCATATCAGAATCTCTCTTGCAACTCCTTAATGTCACCTATGTCACAATGACCTTATTGGAGATGGGAGTGGATTTCCATTTTGATGTATTGTTCTTGTGATAAGCTGGCCTTTCGAAAAAGAAGGTGGAACCAGTCCAGCCACTTTAAATGTCATATCCTAAAACTGCTTGCTAAGAGTCAACCCCTAATGTTTGTAGAAAGCTTGATGTAATTTTAAATATTCAAACCTTCAGCTTTCAGGGTTGAGTCGATCAAAGCTAGTTAATGTCTGTTAAAGTAAAAGACTTTAGGTCATGCTCTCAGGGGGTTCAATATTGATGAGTTTGCAAACTGAAAGCAAGATAGACCAAGAGGTTAATATTTAATTCTTCTCATCAAGAACAGTTTCCTGTATGGCACAGAAACAGCTTTAGTTGTCTCTGACCCAACTCTTTCTGGGAGCTTTATCAAAGCCCGTGGCATTCTACTCCATTTAAATCTCTTGTAGCAAAAATGCAGCGTGAAAGAATTAACTTCTCCTGAGATCCACGCTTTGAATTTTACAGAAAAATTGTATTTAAGACTTGTTTATCCATTCCCATCCATTGACTTTAGAAGCATCTGGGAAGCAGGGGGTGAAATATCATTCAGAATTGTTCTATAAATACATAAAGGAAAATCAACAGTCCATCTCTGCTATTTGCTAATTAAACTCTTGGAATAGAAAAATACCCTACTGGAGCAGATTTTTTTCTCTCTCAATCTTGGCAGCCTATGCAACTATTCAGGCCTTCTGTTGGCTTATTTACATAAAAGATGTGCATAGTACTTATATTGGTATAATTACAACTTTCCTGGTTGGATATCAGGAATCTTTTGGATACTGATTCTACATCCTGTTAACTTGGAAGGATGCTTCAAGTCAAATCTTTTCTTGAAGATTTGACTTAACCCTCTAGTTTTTATTTTTATTTTAAATTAATTTTCATTTTCAGGATGGCCTTTGTAAGCTGGGTGTCTATCTTGCTTTCTAAGGGATGTTTTGCTGAGACAATTTGTGAAACCTGAAATAGCTTCATGGCTCTCTTCTCTTAGTACAATATTTTGCTCGCTGTAGTAGAATCCTGTGCCATCTTTACATGCCTGGTATCAAGGGTCCAAGGCTGAGGTCATTAGAAAGCCTGGCTAATAGGTTCTGGAACACTTGTGTGACCTGCTTTAGAGAGAACAGCTCTATATTTGAAGTTATGTCTAATCCAGTTAACAAAAAAGAAACCAAAGAAGAGAACTGGATCATAAAATTGCTTCTTTTAAGAGAATAACAGAGTTGGAATAGACCTTGGAGGACTTCTAGTTTAATCCTCTCCTGAAGTAGGTGAGCCTCTACCATTTCAGATAAATGGCTGTCCAATCTCTTCTTTAAAAACTTCAGTAATAGAGCACCCACAATCTCTGAAGGCAAGTCATTCCACTGATTAATTGTTCTCACACTTCTACTTAGTTCTAGTTTCCTTCTCTCCTTGATTAGTTTCTAGCCATTGCTTCCTTTTCTGTCTTCAAGTGCTTTGGAAAATAGGTTGACCCCCTTTCCTTTGTGGCAGCCCCTTAGTTATTGGAACACTGCTATCATGTCACCCCAGTCCTTCTTTTCATCCAACTATACATCCAAGATTAAATTGCTATATTATATGAAAATGAAAGAGAAATGTAAGATAAGATATATGTTAAATATATACACATATATGTGTATAAACATACACACTATGCACACATATTAACTGCTTCTGAGTAGGCATATGCAAAAATGTACAAAAGCATATATAAGCTTTTAAATATATACAAAGATACATACTGACACAGGGAGCTTTTAAAAATGGCATGAACACTTCACCATAGGGCATAATATAGATCAGTCTTTCCACTTCGGCAATAAAGGGCCTCTCCCACTGCACTTACGGATGCAAAAAGGGTGTAAAATGTTAAAAAAAGCTTGCCATCCGTTGGAAAATGCTATGCATCCGTTGTGTACTCACTGCAATATGGTGTTTTCAATATGCTCTACTCCCTCAGAGCATCCATTCCACTTGCGATTTCATCTATGCAACGAATTTTGAGCTTAACAAAACTTTGTGAAATGGATGAACTTCCGCCATGTACGATGTACATCCATAAGACATATACGCGGGCAACAAACGTTCTATGTCAAGTTATCTCCGTTAAAACGTCGCTGTTATCCTCTTCTGTATCATCCGGGCATCACCCTCAAACTCACAATCCGCTGCAGCTGAAATGGAAAGGGGGAGGAAAAAGGAAAGGTGCATAACGTCGTTAAACAGCAATGAGTAGCACGGAGAAAATAGAAAGGATGTAAGGCGTATGTACCTTGCGTAATATAAAGGATTAAAATGGACAAACTTTTGTATCTGGGGATGTTTATCTCAGATAATTTAGGATGTCCTAACAAGTATGTCTAGAGTATGTAGAAGGACACCTAGCGGGACTACCGATATTTCCAATAAAAAGGGGGAGAAAATCATCGGTGGATCTCAGTTTGAATCCAGCAGCCGTGGTGTACAGCACCTCTTCACCCTTGATGCTTGGTCTTCACATCATCAATTGTTCCTCGACCATGGATCATGACACAGTCCAATATGGATAGCTGCCATAATTCACCAACAGAAACCAAAAACTGTTAAGACTGTCTTCACTTTTATAACAGAAGGAGAACGAAGAGACCGTGCCAAGAGCTGTGTGGGTCACGAGGATGGATGCGTGAGAAAGAAATGGAGTTGTGGACTGTATGAACCAGTTGATGGTGGAGCTGAAGGAATGAAAGACGCCCTCGTGGCATTCCATCACTTCAATGAGGATTTCCAACAGCCATGTTTGACCAAACTGTAGAGCATCTGAGACCAGGTTGACCAAAGCCGAGCACCAACTTCCATCCCAACCTGGACCATGGACTGAAGGTGGCACTGAGACTCTGCGGCACCTGGCCCTTGTTGGAACCAACATACAGAAACATGCAGTATGTCGTGGAGGGTGCACCAAACACCAATCAGCAAAGTGGTCAGAAGAAGTGGTGGCAGGCCATGCATCTGAAGAATTACGTGGAGGAACATCCTCAAGTGCCCCACGCACTGAAGCAAGGCTGGAGGAAACTTGCAGAAGAGTGGTATCAGAGTTTGAATTTTTCCACCACACCGTTGAAGCCAAAGATGGGAAGCACGTGGCCTGCAAAGCTTCGCAGCCTATATTCTAGGATCCACTTATTTCTAACTATCTATAGGTGTCTCTTCAGTATCTATCCTCTTGCGATGTGTTGATGCTGACTCATAGTTCATCTACATATCGTATGCTTTCCAATGGTCAACGAGGGATCAGCTTCCAGATGGCCAGGTAATATCAACGCACCGATGACCTCAAAGGATGGGTCTGGGAAACGGCAACCCCTCATCATGGGTTTTCCAGGTCCAGACCCTTACCCCAATGATACACAGATTGTGCACTACTTCATCATTGGTGATGATGCCTCTTCCCTCAGAAAACTACCTCATGAAGCCATACTAGTTCAAGATACTGTCACCTGTGAAGAGAGGATCTTTCAAATACAGGCTGTTTCCAGGGGCAAACGGGTGGTGAAGAACACGCCTTGCATCTGGCCAACCAGGTTTCGCAGAAACTTTCTCACCACCATGCAGCATGACCATGAGACTGTGTGAGGTGAGCATGTGGAACGCTTTGCTGCTATCCTGCACAATCTCATGCGCACCATCCGCTTTACCTCCAGTGTTGCAGAAAGACTTGTCGACTGTCAACAAGGGAATGGGGAACATGGAGCCTGGTGAATGGAGGCGAAGGAATGAAACCTGATAGACAAACTGTGGATGTACAAAGTGCCCGCAACAGAGCTTCAGCGTGAAGGCAAGATTCAGCGGCAAGCCTCAATGAGACACACTGGTGCAACTCCCCAGTCTTGGAGCAGTGGAGTGGCAAGAAGGATGTATAGATGATTAATGCATGCTTCTTTGAGCCTGCCACATGACACTGATGTGATTTGTGGCATTGTATGTTGAAGGGCCTACAATGAATATGGGCTATTAATTATTAAGAGCCTTTGTTATTTTAAAATGTTTGTTGATCAATGAAATAAATTGTTATTGATAATAAGGTCCATATGTGTAGCAGCTGGATGGTTTGGACCAGTACAGTCCCAACTATGCCTTGCACTGGAGGTTTAATCTGGCACACAACTATCCTTTATCTATCCACCAAGCATGCAAAGGCTTAAAAACCATTTTTTCAAAAAAGTTTTCAACCAACACTTTATTAAGTAAAAAAATGAAACCAAGTGTCTTAAAGCAAAGAATAACCTTTATTAACTTTCTTAGGTAAACTTTAATGACATTTATTAAAAAAAGCAAAAATGAGCCCTGCCTGGATTTTTTTGGGTGTAGCTTGCCCAATACCAGGTGTGCCATGTGGCTTCCACCACCAAGGAGGTACGTATGCAGTGTACCCGGGCCTCTCTGCCTTGTCTCTCCAAGGCTGCACTGCTTCTTCTTGTGTACCAATGACAGTCTGTGGCCCTTTCTCCAGAGGTACTCATTCTCGGCTCAGCATTCCCAGCACCTCATCCTCATGCTACCTCGGAAACTGTACTGTTTCCTCCTCTCCCTTGTCTTCCCTTGCCTCTCCTCCCATTCTGGCAGGGGCCTTGAGCAGGCAGGGCCTTCAGGGGCTTGAGCAGCAGGGCCTTGAGCAGCAGGGCTTTGAGGGCCTTGGGGCTGGTCCACCTCGCAGCAGCAGCAGCAGCTTCAGAGTTAGTGGCCAGGGGGTGGATCTGCTCTGGCCTTCTTCACCTTGCCAAGGGCTTGCAACGAGCAGGCTAGGGCTTCCTCCTTTTTCCCTGACTGAAGCGGACCATGGTGTTCCTGCTAAGAATGTATGTGGCAAGCAAACCTCTTTCCTCTGAATGCTGACTGGCATGCGTGATGCATCCTTTTATATCCATGGAGCTGATGCAATTCATAACTCCCGCAGATCTGCGCAGTGAATGCTTTGATCCGATATACATCCGTGCGGCATCCCCTTTGTTCCTTATAGGTTCGTGATGCATACCGCCTTTTGATCCGATATGGCATACCGCTTCATCCGCTAGTGTCTGCTTCGCAATTCTCCCCCCGGAACCCCCTTTTGGAGGTGTTAATCCACTTCCATCCGCTTTCAATCTGCTAGGCTTCTATGAACATCCGCTTAAACATCCCCGCTAATACTACCTACGTCCGTTCTTTTCCATTCTTTTTCCCATCCATTCTGTTTATGCAAATTTTCACCACTTTTTGGAGCAGATGACAACGGATGGAGCCATCCCCGAAATTTTGCTCATCCACTGTGTCCTTTATGCATATGTTTTGTGTCCGTTGGCCAGTGGGACCTAGCTTTAACAAGCCAATTTGGAAGTGAAGAGTGAACACAAATAACCAATTCAAGGTTGTAAATCCAGGATTGCATCATTTTTGTGTCACAAAGGAATAATATTTTTGTGTGTCTCATGTTTGTTAAATCCACAGTCCTTTATATGGTGATAATTTCTAATTGTTTGGCATACAGTTCACACTTACGTTCACATCTTTACAACATGTTACTCTTCTAAAAAATGTTAATACAAATGGGGTAATGGGAAGTCCTTATCAAATGGATACATTTTCCCTCCATCATTTGATATTTCCAGAACAATAAAATTTAGATAAAAAAATTAAATAAAACATTCTATATTCAGACCTATATTTGAAGTATGTTGTTCTGACACAGATAAAAGATAAAGGCGCATAAATGAAAATGTGAGAAATGTTTAATTAGCGTCGTCTACATATCGTAAAGAGGTTACATAATCTTTATGTATTTGTTAAAGAGAATTTATAACCTGACTACACTCTGAGACACTGATATAGATCTTCAAATATCCACTTTAATTCTATTCTTTAATTGCCTATCAAAATACAGTAGATTTTCAATAGTCAAAATCACAGTTTGATACTAATAGTAATTTAAGAGTTTTTAATGCTGCTAATTCAAATGTAAAATCAAAAACTCTTTTAATAGAATACACCACCATTCCATTATTTTAGACAAACAAGATTCTTCTGGAAAGAGTTCAGTTGGTTGAAAGTACAATTAGCAATAAGGGTCAAAATTATACTTCTATCCTAACACCATGTAAGTATGACATGT
Source organism: Laticauda laticaudata (assembly GCA_004320025.1). Taxonomy (NCBI): domain Eukaryota; kingdom Metazoa; phylum Chordata; class Lepidosauria; order Squamata; family Elapidae; genus Laticauda; species Laticauda laticaudata. The sequence continues at coordinate 470 of BHFT01074604.1, read as the reverse complement.
TATCTTTAATGCTGGGCATACAATTGATATTTATTTTTTACTTGCAGTATTTATAAACCAACCTGACATGGACTCCAAAAGGTTCAATATTCTAAATATAAAGTACATAAAACTAGTCATAAACATGCATGTGAAGAGACAACATAAATTCTAGTGTTTTATTTTTTATTTTTAAAAAAAATATCACAACTGACTAACATTAATTAAAGAAAAAATAGAGAACTTCCAGGTTGCAGGGCTTCGGCGGCAGACAGGAATCTGCGATTGTGTGTGGTGTATGCCTGGGGCACCGCTGGAGCACCCCGAGCCAAGCTGGCTGCAGGGCTAAGCACCCCGTAGAGGTCGGTGAAGATGGGGGAGATTCCAGCAGGGTCGAGGAAAGCCTCATCTTTCCTCCCCAGCTGGCTAAACTCCCTTTCCCAAAGGCGGTAGAGCGGCGGTCAGAAATGGCCACCTCAAAGAAGCCCTCA
>BHFT01074602.1:0-31298 GCA_004320025.1 Laticauda laticaudata | reverse complement strand
GGCAACCAATCCAAACAGAGCCGCTGAAAGGCCGGCAAGTTACAATCAGCTGCTATTGGCTACAAGCCGGCAGGCAAGCACTGTATAAAAAGGTGCCGTGGCTTAGCCTAACTGTCTCGTTACTGTTTGCTTACTTGAATAAAGACTTTGTCTCTGTCTGGAACCGGTCTACCTTGCGTTTTTTCCGGCGGAACACTGGCCGATGAAGGTGGGATTGTCCTAAACGCGAGTCAGAGCACGGGCAGAAAAGAATTCAGACAAAAGAAATGGCTGGGAATAACGCGCAGCCGCACCCTTCAAGTTCCCAACGAGAGGGATTGGAGAATCATACGTAGACCGTTTCCTGATGTTCTTAGAGAGCAATGAGATGGAAGAGAATCTCAGATCAGCAAAAGAGGCTGTATTCCTAACGCATTGTGGACCCAACGTATTTTTAAAATGGCCAAAAGCCTTGGCGAAGTCCAGAGACAATAAACAAATGAACCTGGTCTTGAACCACCGAATGTTAAAAGGCCCACCCGCACAGAGTGTCAAAATCTCATCAAGCGACACAATTTTACAAAAGGGATCAGAAGGAGGCGAAAACCACTCGCTGAACTTCATGCAGCTCTTGACAATGGGGGAGCTTGCGAATTTCCTGAAACTTAGATGAAGCCATATGCGCAAATCGAGTTGTCCAGGTCTGAGAGACTCTAACTTACAAAGGTTAAACTACTAAATAAACCCAACATCAACAGTAGCTTGAAGCGATCGCAGAAGGCACAGCAGAGAAGGCGCGGAAAAAGTCAATGGCACTATGAACTAATGAACTCCAATAACGACGCGATGACGCTACCGAGGGAAGATAAGGCAAACTCCCACCACAGCTCATCACGAAGAATTTGACAGTCATCAGAACGAAGATGAGGACGATTGAGTTCCATCGCCTGTACGCCAAACAAAAAAAGCCGCAACAGAAGAAATTGGCGGGAATGCACTGGCTTGCCGGGGGAAACCACCCTCGAGCCGATTGCAAGATTCTTTTATGCAATCGCGAGCTTGCAAGAAGAGAGGGGACACATCGAAAAAGGTCTGCCTGCAGGAATCAAAAAAACAACAGCCAAACAGACCAGTAACTCCCCACTACCACAACTGAAAGCAAAGCAAGCCGAAAAGAAATGGAGCGCAAATAAAATGTCTGCAACCGAGAAAAAGACCCATAAAACTGTCACTGATTGGCAAGCGCCCAGGATGGAAAGCGTGGAGAAAAAGTCAAGATTGTTGTAAAAATTGAAGGAAGGCCTCCTGCGAGATGGAAGCGACTTCAGGATCTTCCTGTCAATGTGTCTTGGAACAATCAGACGTTCTGGTTCCAAACCATCAAATTTAAAGAGACTCCAAAACAAAAACTTAACTCTAAAAGACTACCAAGGAAAACTGAATCGCTGTTTGGTAGGTCTAGGACATTTCGCGAGTCACATTACAAAACACGCTCGAAGTCCTGCCTCTAACCATAGTCGACCGGGAACCGACGAAAGCTCTCTGGCATCGAATGATTGCACCATTGGGATCGATATGAGCGGGTGAGGCCGAGGTAGCCGCAACCGACTGGGAAGAGAGAGCCTGATACAAGAGTTCCAGACGTCTTCTACGGCACGCCTTAGGCAGGTTACGGGGACCCAATTTCTTTTAGTTTAGACACATCAGGTAGCACCTTAGAAATTAAAGCAGACGATCTTTTGCCTTAAAGGCCAGAATTGATGAAACCAGTTTAATAAAATTGAATTGAGCAAGGGAGTCATATAGAACCAATTGACCATAGCTATATGGGACCAATAGTAACACCTGTCTAAACCGTGATGGCTCGGTTACGCAATCTGCGGAACTAACAAGGCTACCCTGAACCATCGCATTGCAGCAAAGCGCATAACCTTACAATCGTGCACATTTACTTGCACACTGCTAGGGTAGGAAAAATTTTGCCAAGCCTGATTTAGGCCCAGCATATCCGAACAGCTTCCAGTAGACCCAATATACAGGCTCCGGGCACAGACAATAGTACTCACAGAGGGGCAATTCAACCCATGTACAGATTTCAATTTGGAGTGAGGTGTTGCCCAGGGTTTTCCAAGCCTACTAAATGGATTAAAGAGGGGCGTGCCATATTTTGATGACGTTCCTACGGCATTTCGGCTAAAACACGACCATTAGAGAAAAAACTGAAAGAAGTGCTAACCAAATTTAGAGAATCCGGCCTGAAAGTCAAAAGAAAAATGCTGTTTAACTTGACTGATCGCGTTGAATTTTGGGGGGTATTTAATTGACGGCGAGGGTATACACCTACAGAAAAAAAGTCAAGGCTAATTAGAGACGCACTCACAGCCAAAACAAAACGGAATTACAAGCGTTTTTGGGTCTAATAAACTTCTATAACGTTTCCTCCTCAAAGGAACGATAGCTGAACGTTCACATCTTTTATTCTGGATAAGAAAACTAGTTGGACTTGGGCGGCATAGAGCAACAAAAGCATTCCCAAGGCATAAAAAAATCTGTTAACCCTCAGAACCCGTTCTTAATTCGGTTTTAGTAACAGTCATTGATGGTCAACCTGGCTGACGCTCATCATTTGGAGTCGGTGCATCCTGAGCCACCAATTGCCTGACGGAGCAGGGCACCCTTCGCGTTTACTGAAACACTTTCTAACTAACGCAGAAACGCAAACTGTAAGTCAACTAGACGAGAAGCCCTGGCAATTGTTCGCCGGACGTAAACGTTTTCATGAAGGTAAACCTTCTTTAAATGGGGGAGAATTTTTCATTGTAACTGACATAACGGGACTACTAGGAATTTTGGCGGGAAAAAACCCCACCGAACTTTTAGTCCCTCGATGATAGATAGAATTCCTAGCAGCGTACTCCTCATTTTGATACATCGACCCGACTGGAAAACGATTCCATGCAGCGCATTAAGGTTCGAACACCGCTGCCAATCGACGGAGGAAAGAAACCGGCGCCACAGTTTAACGCACTCTGCAGTAGAAACTGCCCTCAATTGCTGCACATGATGTCGCCAAGCAACCGCTAAAGACCCAGTGAATGCCGATTTTAAAATTGGGTAGGTAAAGGTTGTTCCGAAAACGCCAAAAAACTGAAACTTTAAACCTTTCGGGACCAGACAGAACTGAACTGTCAATTACAAAAAGGGTGTTATTGTGGTGATCGGGTGGAATTCTTGCCAATTGCAAAACTACAAGTGTTAGGTATGCTTCATGAAGGCCCCCAGCGCATCGTGAAAATGCAAGCCTGGCTAGGAGCTATGTAGTGGTAGGCCTGGTTTAGGACAGAGCTCATTAGTATGGGGCTTGGGCTTACAGTGCAAATAAATGCAGAAAACCAGGCCCATAGGGCATTCCAACACAAGCTCCTATAAGGGACTCGGGAGACCCAACGAGGCCCTGGTCTGGATACATATTGACTTTGGCGGGGATCCTGACACAGGGGGCATACGTTCTTGATTGTTGTAGAATGCTTACTCGATTGGTTGAAGTCGCAGTAATGCTTATCTACAACAAACCGGACGCAGTTATAAAACGCTAAAACAAGCTATTCGCACCCATGGATTGCTGGACGTCCTGGCGGTTTGGGCGTCTGCAATGGGCCCAGACTGCATATACAATTTTGAAATACTCTAGCTCCTTAGGCCTGCGCCATGCACTAACCACGCCCCACCGGCGGCAAATGGTAGGGCTGAATGAATGCGTCAGGTTTAACAAGGGAGGGTTTGGAGAAAATGGACCCAGGGATGTCCAGGGACACCGTGGAGACCATTTACTCACTCTCGCAACATATCACCCTCAGCACTGTACTAAAAAGCCCGCAGAAATTGTTAATGTAGGTGAGGAAAACTTATGATACATTTGGATAGTTTACATCAATTAAACAACTTTGAGAAACACCCCCACTCCTGTCCAGTCCGTTTTCCCGCACGTTTGCATCGGCAACACTCGTCTACGCAAAGAACTTTATAATGAACCAATCCAATGTTTAGTCTTTTAGCCAATCAGATTGCATAGTTTGGAGTATACCATTTTATACAGAACACTCAGCATTTATGATGTTTACCTAGTTTTGACAATGAAACGCCCACAAGAAAATCACCAAGTTCAGACAGCACCAAATAAGCCCGTTCTGGAAACGAAGTGTGGGAAGATGTGGGAGGGTGAAACAGCCCAGGGAGCCTTTTTTTTGTTGTGGGTGTGGATGCCTAAAATCGTTTCCTTCTAAAGCTCACGCAACCCGCACAGAGGCACGGAGGAAAACTTTTTAACAGGAACGGTAGTACGCGCGCTCAACCGGAAGCTGCGCGAGGAAACGGTCGGGAACAGAACCGGAAGGGGCGCGTCAGTCACGTGATTACGTTGCCCTTAGGGTTAGGGTTGCCCTGACAGCAGAATAGCCTTCGCGGATTCGCTCGGGCAAGGCGGCGGGGGCCTGGTCAGGGCAGCTGCAGCTGTTGTCTCTTTCCCGGGAAAGGCGAGTCGGGCCTCCGCGTCCGGACGCGCTTCGTCCCCGCCGGCCTCATGGAGCGCTCCGGGGCCATGACGGACATGTATGACCAGGCGTTGCTGGGGATTTTGCAGCATGTGGGCAACGTCCAGGAGTTTCTGAACGTCCTCTTTGGCTTCCTCTACCGTAAGACCGACTTCTACCGTCTGTTGATGCAGCCCTCGGACCGGCTGGGCTTTCCGCCAGGCGTGGCCAAGAGCATGGTAGTTCGGGTAAGCCTGGTTGGGTCCCTCTCATCCCTCCCCGCCGGCCGGTTCTCCTTTGGAAGCCAGAATTTTGTCCTATCTTGCCGGGGTGCTTTAGGCACAGCTCTTTCGGCAGCCTCTCAAGTCAAACCCCCAGAATGGATCCGTTGAAGTAGACCAGGCAGAGAAAGCGGAAGTGGGAAAATAACTTAGTGTTTCAAACAGGTTGTGGGAACCAGGCTGTTAAACCGTGAAATGATTTGGTTGGTATGGATTGGGCACTCGGTGTGAAGGCAGTCATATTGTTTTGTTGACCGAGATTCAGAAGTTGTGGGTGCTTCGACACTGGAAACTTTTAAAGAAGAGATTGGACAACCTTTGTTTGAAATGGAATAAAGTCTCTTCCAGCAAAGGGGTTGGACTGGAAGACTTCCAAGGCCCTTTCCAACTCTATTATTCTTTATTCAGGCTGGAGCATACGATTTTACCTATCTTTAATGGTGTTAGCTACCCCGAGTCTTGTATTTCAGATCGGCGGCTATATAAATCTAATATATAAATGTGTGGCCTGGCTAATAACTACTGCTGGGTTCATAAAGTGTGCTACATAAAAATGGATTGTACTGTACAATATAGGGCAAACTGAGGCTGTTAAAACTTAAGGAAGCATGGCTTGGGATAGTGTATATAGCAAAAACTGGCTATCAGCATGATTTATGCTGAATACAACAAATGTTTGGATCCAAGTATGTTTGTGAAATAGCAGTATCAAGTTACAGGTAAGAATAGATTCTTCAGCTATGGGTGAAGAATGAAACCAAATAAAATTAAAATGTGGCTAATTTGGTGTTTGGGGAGTACAGTTATTTTATTTAGTTTGATGCCTTCAAGGCAGTGGCAGACCTTCATGAACCTCTTGTTCTGCATTTTTCTTCAAATCCAAATAAGAACACACTCAATTTTCTTTATCCATAATGGACTTTGCCCCTCTTTTACACTCACCATAAAATCCACTGAATCAAGGCTGTCAAACTGGCAGGCTGGATGCGTCACGTGCTGGCCACACCTGGTTTAGCGAAGGGGGAAAAAGTCGCAATACATCATGTAACACAGCCGTGAGGCTGCAAGTTTGACACCTCTGCACTGGATTCACTGCTTATGGCTATCAGAAAAGTAGATAAATACTTGTTCTTGGAGCTGATCTGACACACAGAGCAATATTGTTATCTCCTTGAAATTGAAATGCAGTTTTAGCTAATCTCTAGTGATGGTCTGTAGGTTAATTATTGGGTTGTTTGATTGCTGCATCACTTTCAGGCATTCAAAATCTTTGAACATCTGGCCCACCAAGATGATGAGAAAAGACAGCAAGAAATTGAGGTGAAGTTGAAGAAAAAAGAGGCAGACATGGTGGCTGCAGGAGAGAGACCAAAGGTGCCTCCTGCCGTTGCGGAGGTTGAAATCGCCACAGCAGTAGAGCAGGACTCTGGATTGGAAAGTGGAAAGACTGCAGATGCAGAGGAGCCTGTAAAAGCAGAAGAATCCATAGAAGCACAAATTGTTGATACAACAGCAGAACTGCCAGTATCTGTTGCTGCCCCTGTAGAAAATGAACAAACAGAATTTCCCAGGTGAGTGGTTCTAGTGGTGCTTGGACCACGTCAAAGTGTTAGTAACGAAGTGCATCCACTGTGACCTAGTAAACTTGGGATAGGTTTGCTTTTGCTAAAGAGGGAAACACATATTGGTGAACAAGCCATGGTCTTGCAGCTTTAAGGGACCGATTATGTACCATTGTGGTAATTGTATATTAAAATGTGCAGTACTTCCTGTCTTTGGGTTTTTCTGACTGTGGCTTTTGTGGGAACTCTAGTAATGGAGCTTAATCTATGCAGTAGCAGTCTCTGAATAGCAAAAACAAATGGCAGCAGTCAAAATCTTGAAAATCTGCCTTTTATCTATAGTAGCCAGAACTCTGTTCACCTAATCCAGAATAATCTATTCTAATTTGGCAAGGCTTTCCTTCAAATCCATTTAATTTGTGTTTTGTGCTCCAATTTTTAAAGTTGTGCTTTAACATCTATCCTTAGCTTCTGAGATACCCTAAATGTATTGGGTTTTCATTTTTACAAATACATAATTATGAAATTGGAAACCTATTATGCACATTTAAAGACAATGTATAAGAGATATGTCAATAATAATATGGGTGTTACAGCACTGAGAAGCCAAAATGTGACAAATATGCTTGCCTGGTAATGGCTTAAAATTGCTGTTCTAATCATATTTATTTAATTTATATCGCCGCCGTTCACCCATGGCAACTCAAGGTGGCTTACAGAATATAAAACCACATTTAAAACAATAAAAACTAACAAAAAAAATCAAATAAATTAATATAATACAATAACAAAATCACTCCCCAACTTCTATCACCTGCCCCGGTGATAGCTGATCACACAAGCCATTTAATTGGCTCCATCCCGTTCTGGGTTCCCCAGGCTCGCTGGCACAACCAGGTCTTCAGTGCCTTCCAGAAGAGTATTATGGTGGAGGCCATTCTAATCTCTGGGGAAATGATGTTCCAGAGAGAGGGAGCCACCATGGAAAAGGCCCTTCTTCTGGGTCCCACCAGGTGCATCTCCCTCAGGGATGGGACCCGCAACATTCCCTGCCTCCTCTCTTTGATGGGTCGGGTAGATGTGACCGGCAAGAGATGGTCTCTCAGATAACCTGGTCCCAAGCCATGAAGAGCTTTAAAGGTGACAACCAACACCTTGCATTGCACCTGGAAGCAAATCGGCAACTAATGCAGCTCCCGCAGGAGAGGTGACACAATACACATTGGGGTCTGCACAAAACTATGTGAGCCACTGCATTTTGCACCAACTGGAGCTTCTGGATGCTCTTCAAGGGCAGCCCCATGTAGAGCACGTTGCAATGGTCAAGATGGGAAGTGACTAGAGCATGAGTGACTGAGTCGGGACCGCTGATCCAGGAAAGGACATAATTGGTGCACAACCTGCAGTTGTGTAAAGGCCCCCCGGGCATAACCGCCACCTGCTTTTCGAGCAGGAGTTGTGAGTCCAGGAAACCCGTAGATTACATATACGGTCTCTTTGGGGTAGTGCCATCCCATCCAAGACCAAAGGTGGCAATTCTCCCTGAGCCAACAAACCCCAAACCCAGAGCCACTCAGTCTTGCACGGGTTTAGTTTCAACCTGTTGCTCCCTATCCAGCCCCTAACAGCCTCCAGGCACTGCGAGAGGGAGGACACAACAACACTTAACTCACCACAGGCTGAGACATACAGCTGAGTATAATCAACATATTGGTGATACCTCAGTCCATGGTGACAGATGATCTCGCCTAGCGGCTTCATATAAATGTTGAACAGGAGCAGAGAGAGTACCGAGTCCTGCAAACCCCGTAAAGCAGTGGGCGAGGGCTGGATCTCTCCTCCTATTAACACTTAACTGAGAGAGCGGCCACAGAGGAAGGAAGGATATATAATAAAGTTAGCCTCTCTGAAAATTAGCAAGTGTTGTAAGTATTGAAATGTATCATGGTGATACAGCTCTTGAAATAATCTAAGTAACTATTCCACAATTCATGGAGCTGACAACTATTTTAGACATGTCTTAAGACATCTGAATCTCTGTCACTTTGTTTTCCTTGGCTGCAGGATTTTGGGACACTATTAAGAAGGAAGTAGATACCATCTGCAGTGTCTATTGATGCAATACACCCCATTATGTGGCTGAGATTTTATGGTGCACAAATCTCAAATCTTGTACTCAGAGCAAAAGTCTTGGCAAGACAAAGTAACTATTTTACTACAAAATTGTTGCTTACATCCAGTTTGTTCAACTTCTTAATGTAATCTAAGGTTTAATGTTAATTTGGCTCTTTTCATGATTTTTAAAAACTAATAAAATGTATTCTGGTAATACTACATTAATGAAATTAATTGAAGTAAATTGATGTCTGGAACAATTCCTTGAATATGCACTCTCACTTTATATGGATAAGTAATATCAAATAATATAATATCAAGTAATATAATATAATAGCAAATAATAGCAAGTAATATCAGATTGACTTTTTTTAAAATCCAAGTTTCAAATAGGCGGTAGTATAGTTTACATAGTGATGTCACTTTATAAATGTCTTCCTATCATCACTTTATTGGACACATATAAATTTGTTCTGAAGTGGTCTGCAGATTTCTTAGAATTTCCCCAATTAGGTTGGAAAACACAACTAGCCAAAAGCCTGTTTACCTGAAATTCCATTCTTTAGCATCCAAGCACTATTCTAGTAATGTTTAAAAAGGTTATATGATTGTAATATTGGACTAGATATGGTGAGATCAAGATTTGTTAATTCACCCTTACCCTGGCAACTCACTCTGTGATTTTGAGTTGGTCACTTTCTCTGAACACAGACTACCAGAGAAGTGGTTGCTTCAAGAAAAGACTGGAGAAAAGAGCCACTTGAAATGAATAAATACTGTATATAAGTAAAACAGCTCTTGAAATGACATGGAAGTCAAAATGGTATTTGAAATGCCTGTAAAACTGTAAAGAAGAGATGTTGCTATAGGAACTGGTTTTCTAATCAGAGAGAGTGGGGCATTTTTGATCTGAAACCATGCTGACCTTTAATTTAGTTGTCAACAGCAGAACCAATGAGATTGCTTCCAAATTTTGATTTGGCTATTTGCCTCAACCTGAAAAACATAGCTTGGAATACACAGTGGCTTTACAATCTGTTTTTCAAGACTGTTGTAAGAGATACTGCTAGCTATAGGTTGAACACAAAGTTGTGCTGGATGAACAGTAGGTGCTCATTTTGGCAAGCAAGATGGTATTGGTGAAAGTGTGGCTTCAGTTTCACTTATTGGCTTGCTTATCTGATTTCTTTATGTTTTGGGGAATAGATATGCCAAACAATATAAATTTGTCTATTGAGTTGTTGTATATTTGAATCAAGTTTGTAAATGAACAGTACAGATTTCATGAAAAGTTAGGCTAGTGTGTGATTATCTGTTGCCAAAGCACTCATGGTCAGGATTTTTTAATGACTACACACAAAAGATCTTTGCTGCATACGTTTCACAATTATAGTAACTTTTCAATGCCTCCACTTGGTGATGTCAGTGTCCACTTAATGCATCTTCAAAGGCATATTACTGTTCTCTTTGAATTCTTCTAAGGTCTCTGGACATTCAGTCTAAAAGCTTGGCTGATAAGATGCTATGAATAATGAATTTTTTGGACACAGATTGATGGAAATTGAGATATAGTGTGATCTCCATCTATGTAACTGAAAGTAGTAAGTCTCGGCGATGAAAAACAGGAAATAGTTAATAAATGAAGGATGGAATCTTACCTCTTCCGATGTTGTTCTTCTCACTTTGGAAGCATTAAACAAAATTACTCATTATTTCTATATGTCAAGTTCCAGTCTAAATCAAGTCTATATTAAGTGAAAAATGATGCATGATTACTTGAAAGCAAATGCAGTTAAGCTGGGAGGAACATAGACATCAAGTTCAGAAGTGTTTACATTTTGCCTTTTTCAGTGTTTGAGATACAAACATTTATCTTTTTAGATTAACCCCAATATATGATATTTTGCAATAAAGTAAAACTTGATGATTTTCTACCTTTCTACTGGAGATGAGAAATGTATGGATAATTTTCCCAAATATTTTATGATCTTAAGAAGGGCAATTTGTATTTGTGGAATATTCCACCCTTCAAAATAACTGAAAACATTGTATAAAGCGACATTCTGATTGAGGAGTGGGAATGGGCAGGATGGCAAAGGCTGCGCTCATCAAGTGTGGGCTTGACATGCAAAAGCCCAGCACATATTGCAAATCCAGGAGTGATGCTGCACGTCAGTCTAAACTGTACTCAGCAACATGGATCCAATGGTCCAACTTGGTAGCTTTTCAAGTAGAGTATTTGTAGCTCAGGACTGAAATGTGGGGGTCCTTGGTGCTCTCTGAGTTTGGTTGTTTTCTTGAAGACATTTCACTACCCAAACTAAGTAACATCACCAGGGCATTGAGTAATGAACTGTCTGCAAGAAAGCAGTCAAGCTCAGGGAGCACCAAGGATCTCCTCTTTGGTAGCTTTTGAAAACTAAATACTGTTTTTCTCTTTCTCGTTCTGCTATGGACAGCTACCTCCAACTGAAAAGGGAGCTTGGCTTTTTATTCTATTTATCCTTCCAACACTACATACTAACTTTGATAGATGCATTCTTTAATATGGAATCAATAAGATTATTTCTACTCTTTCTGCTTCTCATACTATAATGTAATTCTTGAGCATGTCAGTTAAATGATGCTGAGGGTTATGGAATCCAATGTGACAATAGATAAATGTCAGTTGCTGAGCCCTATTAATTTGGTTTAATCCTCTGCACCATCCTTCATGGCAACAGACAAGTCAGTTGTCCCCACATCTCCAAGTTCTAAACAATGAGAGGGAAGAGTTGTCTATGTCATTGCCATCTGGTTTGCGCAGAGCTGTTCTTTACACCCTTTTTTCTGGGCTCAGATATTTCCATCTGTTTTGACAAGTACTTCTCTTAATTCTTTATGTCTGAGCTCATCTGCTTTTTATTTTGAGTGCCTGCCTTCTCACTTAGCCCACTTATAGACTTGATTCTGCATACATTTGCCTGGCAGTATTTAAAATAAAGTTGCATGTGCCGCTGAGCATCCTGCCTTCTTTCTATTTATGTTCTTTGACACGGATTCTAAAAATTTTCTTCATTTTTAATATACATAGCTGCATTCCTCCGCTTGTTCTTTTTGTTGGTATAGCCAATACTTGGGAAGAAAGCCTTCTTACCTGATAATTAGATCTGTCCTGGAATGAATAGATTGTAAGGAAGTCTTTAATAGATAGAACATTGAATAAATGATGAAATAAATTTGTATTTAATTTAGAAAATACGAACTTGCTAAGCATTAAATGGAAAATATTTTTTTAAAAGCAGTTGAAGTTTCCCGGGATTGTCTTGCTGTTACTGCTTTTTCATCAATCTGTTCAGGAGTCAAACATTATTTATTGGTTTGAAACAATGAAAGAGAAGAGTTATCTTCACAGACTATGAAACTGTAGCAGTTAACCCTCCCCCACACACTTTTAAACTAATCAGTTGTCTACTCAAATGGCCATCATATTTATTGGAATTTTTTTAAAATCCTGCCTTTATTTATTTATTTTTACATTCAAAGCAACAAACACTCTTTCCTTCTCCTATTGGAGTTGGAAGTACCAGACTCCCTTCAAGTTCTTGGGAAAAAAAATAGTAAAATTGCAGCACTAAATGGGACATGGTAGAAATGGTAGATGTCTCTGAAGGCAAGCCAGGGCTAATGATGGCAATCATCGTTATAACCACAAGGGATTGTTTGCAAGTAGAGCTCATTTGAGCTCTTCTCTGTGGTGGGAAAGAATAAGGAGGAGTCGATAGATTGAGCAAAGTAGGTTACATTGGTAGAGTAGAATTAATACACCGGTGAGACCTATTTATGACTTGGTTGCTTCCCCAAAGATTTGCCTGCCTTGAAGTTTTCTGTGACCCAGAACTTAATGGTTCTCCCTTCCCCACCCCACTCCACTGGTATGATTACTTGAATTCAAGGACATAGTTCTAGGCTTGTAGTAGATTCTCAGATTGAAGAGAATCAATTATGTTTAATTCTTCCCGTTTTGTGGTATTGGAAAGAGCACACAGTATGAGAGTACGCTTTTTCTGTGACTTTTGCTTAGTTCTTCCTATTAAGTCTTGCACACACACCAGTTAGGAACATGATGACAAGGCATATTTCTGTAACACGTTTCTCATGTTGCTGAAATAGACGTGCTTCTGATTTTCTTCAGGCATAGAACCATGGTTCATTATGCTTTCAAATGCTGTGTGTGAATTTCAGTCTGTAAAAGTTATAGGATAACTATCCTACTTTGTAGGATAGACCCTATTGCCCCAAAGATCTATCAGCATACTTAGATATTTCACTTGTCCCAATAAAATGAAATTGTATGGCAACTTAAGGATCCGTCTACCATTTTTCATGGATTATTTTGGCAGCTGCTGTTATGTTACATTTGTAATCTGTTGCAGTTGTTGCAGAATCACAACCAGCTCTTTCACTTGTCAAAGGATGGATCTTCAGCCAGATGCCAGATTTCAAAATGCAACTGTAATCATATCTTTCATCTCATGTTATGTTGTTTGGTTTGGGAGCTGAAATGAGGGCATGAAAACCATCTGAAGCATAGGTTGAATTTACATTGATATGTCCCTCGCTGGCTGCTTCATTTAACTGAGACACACTTTTGGCTGTAAGCAAGAAGACAAAGTACAAATGGCTTCAATAAAAAATAACTTTGCTTACAACTGACACTTATTAAAATGGAGAACTTTCTAGAATCCTCACCAGGAGAGCCCCAATCCTGTCGTTGCAGTATTGTGGCTTTGGAAGGACTAATTCAAGTTACTTCCTGTTGTGCACAGTTTGTCTAGGCTTGAAAAGGCTTGCCTTGAAATCAGTACTGGCAGAAAATACATGTCTTCTTTAGGCATTCAAAGCTTATTTTCTTTCCAATATATTCTGCACAACTCTTCTTGGCTCCTAAAACCCAAGCACTTTGGGTTCATTAATATTTATGAGGAGACTTGGGGGGGGATGTTCAACTTTTTAATGAAATCTGCCTTATGCAACTTGTAGGGACAGTATCTCAAGGGCCACACTAGGTGTACTTAGTGGAAGCACCAGTTTTCTAGTGGAGGAGACTTTGTTTTTGAAGAACAATTAGGAAATAATTGAGGAAACATCTCATCATTTGTTAGATTTTGAGGTGGCTCCAAAATAAAGAAGAAATGTGATAAGTGGGTCAATGAATAAGAGATGAGATTTAGCAGGGGAAACTTGCTAACTAGCCAGCAATTCTTTCCTTTTAGAAAACAATTTTAATTGTACAGGTTGTCTACAACCAGCTCTTCCCAATGTGTTCTGTCCCATGCTATGAACAAAGCTAAATCGTCTTTAAAGAGATAAAGTAGTTGCCAACTTGTAGCTTTTTAATAAATCAATTATGTACTACTATTTGCATTGAATCCCTAATTATGTTGGGTGACCATGTCTTAATATGAGGCAGGAAAAACATCACCCACTTTATACACTGCTCAATGTATTGTTTATTTTACAGTGTTTATAACTTGTTTATTATAGGAGAATCTATGTGGGGTAAAACTAATCACTTTCTATCATGTTTCCTCTCCCTAAAACTAATTCAGTTGAAAATACTTAAGCTTTCCTTAAAGAGACAGTGCTTCCTCATTCATTTTGATAATTTTAAAAAACAATTCCCAATTCTACAATACAGCATCTATTGTAAACTTGATTAGATTGCTCTTTAGGACTAGTGTCTTTAAACCTCAGCTAGATTTAGGACTTGATAAGGTTTCTAAGTTATGTCACCACCATCTGGCATCTAGTTTTGAGCCAAAAATCAACTTAGTAATGTTGTGATTTTTCCTTGGTTCGAGGCTTTCAGTTTATGAATTACTTTTCTTATATGTTGCACAAAGTGAACATTATTGAAAATGTTCATTGATGGAAGTGTTATGACACAACCATTATACCCTTCTGGATGGATAGAAACCTTTTTCTTTCTCCAATCATTCAGAAGAACTTGCATTCTTTTCTAGATCCTGGTTGAATAAGGGTTACCCCCCCATCCTGGTTATTATTCTGATTACCAGTAGATAGCAGTAGCACATGCTTTTATGAGATCTATGTCACTTTAATTGGTAGTTCACAATGTCACTCAGATTTCAAAGAGCAGCAGTGTTCACCCTGACATACCTAAGCTTTTATGGACAGAGTCCTTTTAGCAAATGCATAACTTATCTATGGAATTAGCTGTGTACATAGAAAAGAAACAGATCAGAACAAACAAAATAAAGTCTTAACAGACAAATGGTCATGTTACTCTTTCAAACAGAATCATGGCTTTATGCATGTAAGTGAGCTTTGGTACTTTGATATCTGTGAGATAAAATAGAAAACAATCACAACTGGAAGAAGAAAATTTGGCTGCTGGTTAAGAACCTTTTTAGGCAAATTTTATATCAGTAGTGCTTAGAAGTGAAGTGTCTGTAACAGGGATTGTTCAGCCTTGGAAATTTTTAGGACCTGTGGACTTCAACTCCCAGAATGCCCAAGAACAACATGGCTTCCTGGGGAATTCTGAAAGTTGAAGTCCACAAGCCTTAAAGTTGCCAAGGTTGGACACTGCTAATGTCAGGAGGAGCTCCATTCAAAATCCAGGAAAGAAATACTTAGATTCTTTAGTTTAGAGAAAAGATATCTTTTACTGAAAGTGAAGTGGTAGCAACCAAAGAATTCTGAATCTGAGAAATTAGGCGCGCAATTCACATATAAAAAGTGATGGAAATGTTCCCACCCCCAATAGTTCANAGAAAGCTAAGCGAGAAATAAAAACCTAACTCTATTGTATGCTCCTCCCCCTCATTTACACAACAGAAGAATGTAACACCTCCAGCTCACTTCCCAGACTTATCCCTACCTCCCCCCCCCCCCCCCCCCCCCCCCCCCCCCCATTGCTTATGGCAGCCGAAAGATGCAAAGCGATAGTAGAAGATCTTGAAGGCTGACAGCTGGCCTAAAAGTAATGAAGAAATGAAATAAACTTGCTTAGGAATATAACTTTAAAATACTATTTAAATTGGAGGCTGAAATTACATAGCACAACTTCACCAATCAGGAGTCTTCTGGATATATGGACTGCAGTTCCCAACCCCCTGCTCAAACTAGCATAAACTTTTGGGCTATGTAAGGAAATTGGGAGTTGCAATGTCTGTGCAAAATGTATATTGCCAGATTGAGGTTAGCTGTTCAGGGAGGGGAGCTATTTTGCCATTTCACCCCGAAGCTATGTTGTATGTAGTTCAAAGTCCCAATTTCCAGAGCCCTGAGAAATCTCAGCTTTATTATTCTATCTATGTAATCAGAGAAAATGGCACTAAACATTCCAGCTATTTTGTATCGGCATGATCAGTTGTTTTAAGAGGATCATCTGCGCAAGTTTGGGAATTCTTTCATACTGTGATAAAGAAAATAGAAGAAAAGTTTTTGTTGTTAAATTTTGGGTAATATATTATGCATGGGAAAAGGTACAGGTTATGTTCGACTTCAATCACAATCGAGCCCAAAATTTATGTTGCTAAATCAGACATTTATAAATGAGTGTGCCCCATTTTATGAACTTTCTTGCCACAGTTAAGTGAATCATTATACCTGTTAAATTAATAACATGGTTGTAAAGTGAATCTGGCTTCCCCATTGAATTTGCTTATCAAAAGATTGCAGAAAGGGATCATATGACCCCAGGACACTGCAACCATCATAAATATGAACCAGTTGCCAAGCATCCAAATTTTGATTATGTGATTAAAGGGATGCTACAATGGTTGTGAGTATGAAAGAAAGTCATAAGTCACTGTTTTCAGTGCTATTGTAACTTTGAACAGTCACTAAATGAACTGTTATAAGTTATAACTGTTATAAGAAGGACTACCTGTAAGATGGAGTGGCAAAGGATGAAATTGTCTTTTCCTCTTACTGAAAAGCACTCTTAGATGCTCAGAATATACATTCATACATTTTATAGTCTTGAGCCCAGG
Organism: Laticauda laticaudata; assembly: GCA_004320025.1. NCBI lineage: Eukaryota > Metazoa > Chordata > Lepidosauria > Squamata > Elapidae > Laticauda > Laticauda laticaudata. The sequence goes on along the minus strand of BHFT01074602.1, from coordinate 14,829 downwards.
GCAGCTATAAATATGATAAAAAAAGATGTGAGGGATGAAATTGGGGGAATCAGACAAATTAACTTATCTGAACGTTTTGGGATTTGCAGTATGATCTTTCTCTTCAGTCAGGTAAAAACACAGCGGACATATATCTATGAAGATTCTCAGTCATCCAGGTCATGGTTATCCCAAAGGTGCTTTTATTTCAAAAGACAACTGGACTTCCTTGGTTTTTTTTGAAGATGTTTCACTTCTCATCCAAGAAGCTTCTTCAGCTCTGGTTGGATGGTAGGGAATGGAAGGATTTGTACTCCTTGCAGACAGCTGGTCATTTGCCGCCTTTTAGCAAGTCATCAAGGTCACCTGATTTTCAAGGTCACCAGACAAAGAAGACAGCTGGTTTGAAAGACGGGTGAAAGAAGCCATTGATGTCAAAATTGAACAGCCCTTTCTCAACAGAAGGGAAGGGATATGACATCATCTACCTCCAATCTACAAAACAATCCTTTCAACAGTTCCAAGAAGGCTCCATACCCATTTTCATTACTCAGGTGATCCTAAGGACACAGATTCACTTCCAGGTGGCCTTAATGACTCGCTAAAAGAAGGCAAATGACCAGCTGTCTGCAAGGAGTATAAATCGTTCCATTCCCCACCATCCTGACCTGAAGAAGCTTTTTGGATGAGAAATGAAAGTCAAAAAACAACAACAAGAAAGTCCAGTTGCCTCTTGAAAAAAAGCACCTTTGGGACCCAGCGGACACAACATTACCTTTCCTGTAGGCCTATGCAGGCAGAATTTCATGTGGACCCACATTTAGAGATTCACGCAGATTAGTGTGTAGTTTGGTAGAGACAAGTTGGAGCTGCAGTAATTTGCCCTTTTTATTCCCAGCGTTGGGAGGAACATCCTCAAAGCCTTACATAGAAAATAAATCAATCCATCAGCTTGTACAATTTTTTGTAGGTTAGTAATTGCTATGAACCTTGCGGCCTTGCATCCCTAGCATCCCTGTCTTGAATTTAATTTGGGAGGGGAATCTTCTAGCTTGAGGTACCTATTATCACAGTACTGTTCATCTGTCAATGCAAGCATTGCCTGTAAATTCTTCGTATCATCTTCACTGTATTTCCCAGTTGTCACATTGGATTTAAGTGATGATCCTGAAAAGTAACTTAGTCTTGGGACTTTTTTCAGCCCTGGGCAACTGTTAACCTAATGCTAGAATCCAAGAGAAGGCCACAATATACAGGTGGTCCCTCCGGTTAAAATAATTTTGTATCGGTTACTAGGAGAAGCTGACAAAAGTGGAAGGATGTAGAAGAAGTGGATGATCAGCAGCAAGGTAGATGGACTCAGTTATAATTGCAGTGAAGGCACTGTTGGAAGAGTTCAAAGACCAATCAGAGATAGATCATCATGAAAAAATGCACACGGTCACTAGGAACCACAATGACTTGATATCACATAATCACTAGGAGAATTTTTGTGATCCCAACAAGCGACAGGGTACTGAATAGAATGGAACGGAACGGAACAGAACAGAACAGAACAGAATATTTAATTGTCACATTACATGTACTTGGTTTAGTTAGTTAATAGCTTAGTTACCAGGCAAATGTTCAGTTCTATCACTGTCACCTCCCATTTTTAACTTAAGACTTTTTTTTTAAAAGTACATCTCAGTCCTAAAATTTTGGTGATTACGAACAATCATGAGCATATTATGAGCAATAGCAATAACACTTAAATTTACATACCACTTCACAGTCCTTTACAGCCCTCTCTAAGCAATTTACAGAGTCTGCATGTTGCCCCCAGCACTCTGGTTTTTACTGACCCCCAGAAGGATGGAGTCAACCTTGAAATGGTAAAAATCAAATTGCTGGCAATTTGCAGAATTAACCTGCAGTACTGAATTCTAACCATTGTGCCACCATGGCTCTTCTCTACTTTAGTATATAAGTATCAAGTATGTATCAAATGAGAACATTATATAAGTTTATTTTAGATAAGAATTCTTTGATGTTTTCTGTCATATATCCTATCTAGCATGAAATTATACATTATTATGTTAAGGTGAATTAAGCCCCAGATTTTAATGTTGAATCTTGATATACAGCCAGTATTTCCACATATCACTACCCAGTTGTTCTTCCTGCGAAGGAAAGGTGATAATTATCCACACTCAAGACAAAAGCAAACATCAGGGAAATAGTTGTTAAATCTCTTCTTAGATTTTGACCAGCATTCAGGAAACTGCAAGAAATTGTATTTGCTCTCTGAACATGTGAAGACTGAGCAGACTCCTGGAAAAAATTCTCCATTCTTTTCTAGGTTCAGAAACAGTGTGACAGCTCTTCTTAAATCTATTAAATTAAGAAACAAGCTTTCTAGTGGTGAATTGAGTAGCCTATTTTCAGATCCTTGGTAGAAGAAGAAATAGGAATACATACATAACATACAGCTGCATTGATGTTGATTGGAGTTGATTTCTTCATGCTTATGTTTTTAATTTCACTTTCCCCCTAAAGACACACCTGTGTTGCAAATAGAACAAGGTAAAATAGAGGGGTCCTTCTGTCTGCTAAGTATGAGCGATACGCATTCCTTTATTTAAAAGCTAAATTTTTTCCTTACTGTCTCCCACAATGTCAGTGCCAATTTATAGCTACTATTGTACTGTTCTATTCCCATTTAGCTACCCAGCTTTGCTAATAGTTCAAGTGCTGTGACTTAACTTGGTTTGCTGTGACCTTTCTTCTTTGACTCTTTTGAGTTTCCCTAAACTTCAAGTCTTTTGTATCGAACAGATTTGTGCTGTGGGGGGAAAAAGCACAACAAGCTGATATCTGCTTATGGATAAACAGGGATAAGGAAAAAGTAGATTTATTCCCCTGAATTGTTTTTTGCTAAGTCCATTTTTTTCAGGTAACTGCCAGGAAAACTGTGCAACCCACTTTGAAAAAATCAACATTGTATTATGGAGGAACAAAATGTCTGAAACTTAAGATAAAACTTGAGTATATGTTTGATTTTTAAGAGGCATAATTTCAGCATTAACAGTCTGTAGCCGTAAATAAAACACAGATTCAGGTGAACTAAAAATTAACTACTGATCATAGTCTAGAAAAATATTCTTTAATCTGATCCCAGTTAATGCAATTTGCTGCTTAGCATTGGCCAATGCCATACTCTAAAATCACATTATTTTTTAAAATTAAGATTAACAGTCGGCCAATATCAGCTTTGAAAACTATTTGGGGGTATATCATATTTATGGGAATTATATGGCTGCTCATTTTATACATAATAATTCTAAGTGGCTCATAATTTTCAATAAAATAAGAAAGATGGTAACAACCCACCCTGTAAGGAAAACAACACACACTATATCATGATGCCACAACATCCCATCAATTTCCTAGCTCTCATCCAAGGCCAACATTTGGGGAAGAGTCAGATCTTCATGGCTTTCTGGAAGATTAAGAGGGTGGAAGTCCTTTTTATGAATCAGAAAACAGTATAGTTAAACGATTAAATGAATCCAGCACCCAGTGTTGTCTCCATGAAGTCATTTATATGTCAGCCTTTTAAAAATGTTCTTTCCCAATGGAATATTGACCCATGCCGAAATAAGTTCTATTCTATTCTAATTGTGGAGCCTGGAGGTAATGTGCAGCTACTGTGGGGCAAACCAGATCTCTCCATTAAAATATTCTAGAAATTGCTCTAGAATCATTTCAGTTTTCTGTCATCTTCCTTCTTTCCTTCCTTGTCCAGAGGAGAAAGCCTTTCTTTTCAGCTTTTGAGAAGGAATGAAAGTTAACTACTTCAGCCATGGGCGAGCCTGCAATAAGAATTCCTTTTCATTTCAAAGAGTGTGGGCATGTCCAATGTACCCCCTGTATACCAGAAAACAGGATATGGGGGTGTTTGGCGGTTTATGAGTCAGAATTGGCCCTGAAAATCTAGAGTAGGCAGATACAAAGGACAGGTCTATCAGAAACCCTTCAGCAGAGAAACTGCAATTTAACATTGCTGAAGTTTCTCTATTATTCGGTTATATGAACATTAACTAATTTCATGCTGTTGAAGTTTTATTTGTTGTCCAATTATATTTACTGGGGGAGGAGAATGGGGAGAGAAAGAGAAAGATTTGTATTTATTGGAAGCACAATACCTTCCCTCTGCTTTCCTGTTTTATTTGTCCAGTCTGTTTGGCTCATGAAATCTCCAAGCATTTTAGGAAGCTGGGATCAGCAAGGTTTGTTCTGTGTTGTCATAACGACTGTCTCCATGGAAATGATGATCCAATGAGAGAACTTTTGTAGACTCTGTTATGGCTCTTTCTTTATTTTTGCACCATTACAGAACCTGCTTTTTGTTGTTGCTGTTGTAGTTTTTTGATTGATTGTTTTGATAAACGTTGATAGCCAGCAGTAGGGCTTCTGGTCCAGGTCACCCACTTTGCTTCTGCTTCTTCTCTCCCCTTCCCCCCTTTGAATTGCATTAGACAAGCAAAGGTGAAGCACCACATTAGAGCATATTCCTCAACATGAACAACAGTGTTGCCGATGGCTCCGTACTTCTTGCCAACCAGGAAGAGAGTGGGAGACTCTGGCACTCTGCCTGGGACAGCTTTGAAAAAGCTAGAGATCAGCTGTCTGTCTTGCAAGGCTATCCGAGGCTTGATGCTGGCAAGGAATATTTCCCTGTATTTTATTGCAAACCAGAAAGGGAGGGTGAATCTGCCAGATTTTATTTCACAACTGAAAAGTGGACCGTAAGCTTGCATATGCATTTTGTCCTTGTGCTAGTAGAGTTCCCCAAAAGAAGATTGCATTGTGATGTTTCATCTCAGCTATAATGAAGTGTGTGTATGGTTGTAGTGATTGAGGAAGAAGAAATTTTGTTCCATGAGGAACCTTGTTAAGAAGATAATTTGTCATGTCGCTTGCTTACCCATCTGCAGAACAAATATAACTCAGAATTCAGTCTCCATCTGAAGTTTCTTAACTCTTCTGGGTATCTCATAAGCAAATCATGTTGAAGAGACTGTCTCCTATTGCTTCATCGGAGTAATGCTGCCTTTGAGCAGTAGCTCCCTTACCAACCATGTTTGTGATGCTAAATAATTTGACATTTTCTCGATTGACCTTACATGACTTTGCATCCGACTGAATATATCATTTGAAAAGCACCAGATTGGGGAAGCTGCTATATAAATGCATAATCAAAATTATTCTTATTCTCAGTGTTCAGAAGTGTGTCATTACTTCAGGAGCAAAGAAAGGTACCAACCCACAGACTTATTTAGAGGAATTGCAAAGTTTATAGAAAGTTTTTAATTTTCTTTTTTAATTAATCTTGAGTACAGGTAGTCCTTGATTTATGACCACAATTGAAATCATAATTTCTCTCGCTAAGTGAGATATTGGTTTAGTGACTTTTGCTCCATTGTATGACCTTTCTTGCCACAGTTGTTAAGTGAATCACTGCAGTTCTTAAGTGAGTAACACAATAGTTAAGTCAGTGGTGGCTAACCTTTTTGGGCTCCTGTGCCAAAAATTGTGCACGCGCTTGCACACTCATGCTCGTGTGCCAGCACCCAGAAGGCAATGTGCGCCCCCTACGCATGCACATGCAATTCCACCCCCACCCCCTTACCTACACTGCACCTGACTTAATTTGTCCATTTCTGTACAACTTGAAATTTTTTGAATAATCATCTCCTCTTGGGCACTTTGAGGCCTTTTCCTGCCTCCCAGAGGGTTGAGGAAGGCTTCTGCAGGCTTTTCGTCTAAAAGCTAGGCCCGTTTTGTCACTTCTGATATTTCCATAAAAACTGGAAATGATGAAACGGGCCTAGTTTTTGGCCTGAAAAGCCTGCAGAAGCCTTCCTCAAACCTCTGGGAGTCGTAATAATAAAATCACAAAATTGGTCGCATACAAAGAAAATGCCTATAAAATGTTTTATAGATGGCACCTTCCCCCTTTGAGATTAGCAAAGATGCACCCCAATATGAGTCAAAATTGCTGGAAATGTAAAAAAAAAGAGGGAACTTTCTTCCATATGTGGTGGTCTTGTATAGAAGCTCAAAAATATTGGCAGAAGATTAGAAATTGGTTGGAGGAAATGACAAGAGAACAGATCGAATTCAAACCAGAGTCCTTTCTATTTGGGATTTTTGATAAACAAATATCAAAAAACGTGAAATATATAATAATACATATTTTGACAGCGGCCAGATTGGCTTTTGCACAATGTTGGAAACAGCCTCATGTTCCATCAGAGGAGATGATTATTCAAAAAATTTCAAGTTGTACAGAAATGGACAAATTAATCTTGGCATTAAAAGATAAAGACACTTCAATATACTACAACAGCTGGAACTGCTGGTACAAATGGATAGACCAAAGATAGATTTCACACTAAAAGGCAAAAGAGGACAGGATAGAATCGTAGTAGTGATATACAGATATATGTAAGGATTAAATGTGTATATGGCATAAAATAAGGATAAAAAGGCGGTCTCACAAACTGTTGAAAATGAAAATGTTTTTAATTGTTTTCTATCTTTTTCTTTCTATTTTCTTCTTTTTTTCTTCTTTTCTTTTTCTCACATTTATGTATGTGTTGTTGGTCTGTTTTAATTGTAAAATCAATAAAATTTATTTTTTAAAAAAAAAACCCTCTGGGAGATGAAAAAGGCCTCAAACTGGCTGAAAATCAGCTGTGAGACGCGCACATGAGTAGTGAGGTGAGTTTGCCTACAACTTGTGTGCTGGCACAAATGGTTCTGCATGCCACCTGTGGCACGTGTGCCATAGGTTCGCCATCACAGAGTTAAGTGAATCTGGCTTCCCCATTGACTTTGCTTGTCAGAAGATCACAAAAAGGAATCACATGGCCTCTGGGCACTGCAACTATCATAAATATGAGTCAGTTGCCATGGGTATATAGTCATAAGTGTGAAAAATGGTTATAACTCACTTTTTTAGCGCTGTTATAACTTTGAATGGTCACAAAGTGAATTGTGAACCATTACTGTTTTCCACACTTATGACCATCGCAGCATCCCCACAGTCATGTGATCAGTCATGTGAGTTGCACTTGGCAATTGACTCATATTTATGACAATTGCAGTGTCCCAGGGTCATGGGATTACCTTTCACAGCCTTCTCACAAGCAAATCAATGAGGAAGCCAGATTCGCTTAATAACTGTATTACTAACTTAACAACAGTGATAAGAACTCTGGTGAGAAATGTCGTACAGTGGAGCAAAACTCACTCAGAAAACTTAGCAACATAAATTTTGGGCTCAGTTGTGGTCATAGGTTGAGGACTACCTGTGTTCTATGCTAGAAGCTTTTCACTCCCCGTATGCTAGATCCCTCTGATCTGTCATCTGTCAATTTAATTGAATGACCCTTCATTTTAATACTGTAGGAATGGAAAATAAAACTCCCCCTATTTATTTGATTGCCCCTTCACTGAAAGGGCTTGGTCTCTTTAGCCTTTCCTCATAGGGATGATGATTAATCTATGATAATTTTAGTTTCCCTTCTCAAGCTACTTTTTTTTTTAGATGATTGCGCATTGTATTCTAACCATATTTGAATCATTCTAGAAAGACCATTTCTGCTATTTTCCTTTTCCTAATCTTGACATTGAATTCCGATTTCTTTCAGTAGTGCAGCAAAATGAATTGAATTTTTAATAATTTTTAATAAACTTACTCCTGCGACAAACAACCCTCTTGAGTATTAGAAGCCAATTAAGTTTGGTCAATATAGATGCAACCTATGGGTTTTGCACTTCATATTAACTTCAGCCTGTCACTAGAAGTTAACTGAGTTAACAGTTAGGTTTGAACATCCTCTCCCGCCGTTTGAGAGTTGAGTGTCCTGAAATGCTAATTATTTTAGGGGTAAGCAGTACCTGGTTTAGTATTTACTTATAAGTGTGAATTCCTCTACTTGGTGATTATTATGAAAAACTGAAAGATTGAGCTAATTCTTATACTGTATAACTTCAGTTCTCTTTATTTAAGAGCCTTGTTTATCTGGCTCCCTGGTATGTATTTCTGTACAAAGATGGCTAAATGGTAACTTTAATTCGATTGTGTTTATTTCTCTTTGAAGCAACTAAACAAAAGGCTTGACATTTCAGTTAAATTGGGCTGAATTTCTTGTTAATTTGGTCTTAATATTGAATTAAGATCAACATTAAGGTAAACATATGGGATATTGTTTCCAACTGATGTTCTGACTACTGTCTAGAATAAAACAAAAGTACTTCTACCAAATTCCATTATAATGTATCTTGAAGTACATAGCTGTTTTCTATCCAGTCCTGGCCTGGATAAAAAATTGGAGTTTGCCATCATGGACCTGGTGCCATTTGGTACTTTTGAAGTAGTTAAAAATGCATACTGTTGGTTTTTTTAAAATCTAGCATACTGTATATCATACGTGGACTAACAATATATCTTAATATGCACAATATTGTGCCTTCTGTCTAATATATTTTGCACATCAGTATTGCTATAATATGCAATTTTATTTGAAATGTTATTCTTGGACATTTGTTTTTTTTTAATCCGCAATAAAACTGCAGTGACTAAGATAATTTTAATACTTATAAACTGATAACATTTTACTTGACATTTTGACTGTTTTGCTTCTTTAATGCATCCTTTTCCCTCATTTTGTTTCTCTGATATTTCACAAATTCTCATCACTGGGTACGCATGAAAGTATGCATGCAAACATGGCTTGGTTTCTAAACTTTTCTCAGTCCCTTAATTTGGAGACCACTTGGGAACCTGTGGGGTGTAATTGTAATATTTTTCATTAAAATATGTAATAGGATAATAAACATATGTACTAACTTATATTTGGTTTCCAGTGAGAATTGACATATAATCACACAGATCCCTGTAGCTAGACAAAAACAAAAGGAAATTTCCACTTTAAATATTGTTCAGGTGTAATTTATATAAATGGCTTTTTTTTTCTGAGCAGTTCAACATCCACATTTCTTTTGCATTAACCAAGCTAATTTCTTTTCAAAATGTTTGACATTTTAGTTTTGGTAAGCTGAAAAGTCTGGTTATATTAGTGAATTTTATACTTTCAGGCTTTTCTGTTAATGTAGGCTTAGAATAAAGTAGAATTAGCACATATAGTTATGTTTCCTGTCTGCGAATGCTGACGTCAATCGTACAAGACTGAAAGTACAAATCTGCCACTGTCTCCCTTTTAGCCTGAGAGTTTAAGGAAGGGAGTCTCTTCTAAGACTTTTTCTCTGCACCTTTATGCAGTCGCGGGCTTTGGCCTCTCATCTGGCCATTCCCTAGGCGGGTCTATGACAACTCACCATGGCCAACATGTAGGAAAGCTTGTTGCAGGACAAGAGTTGCATTAATATTGAAAAAATAGTGGAATCAAATTATTAAAGGAAGGATGCCAAAGGAGGGACAAAATGAAATGTGAATGACAACAATTAAAATATTGTTTTAAATTCTTCTGCCAGTGTGATAATTCAGCAAATTTAAATATTAGAAGTCGATACAAATGTCATACACAAGAAAAAGAAAAAAACGGAGTGGAAAGTTAGTTTTCCACTCAAAATTTTCGTAGGTTTGGGGGGTTCCATTGTCTCATCCTGTCCACATGTTATGATTCTGTCTTTGGGGAAGAAGATATTTCTCTCCCATGTTACTAAAGCCCATGTCCCACTGCACCAACGGATGCAAAGAGGATGTAAAACATTAAAAAAAGCTTGCCATCCATTGGAAAACGCGATGCATCCGTTGTGTACTCACTGCATACGTGTTTCATTCGCTCTATCCCTCCAGCATCCGTCCTCTGAGATTTCATCCGCCCAATAATTTTTGAGCTGCACAAAACTTTGTGAACGGATGAACTTTCCGCTGTGTATGATGTAAATCCGTGACATCCGAGCAACAAACGTTCTATGTCCGTTTATTATCAGTTAAATGTCTGCTGTATCCTCTCTGCATCCTCTGGGCATCCTCGCAACTCACATCCGTTGCAGCTGAAAATGGAAAGAGGGAGGAAACAAAAAGTACACGGAACGTCTACACAGCGTTATTAGCACGGAAATAGAAATGATGTGCAGTGAACGGTTTGCATCCGATATACATCCGCTAGGTTTCCTATGAACATCTGTTTAACATCCCCACTAGATACTACCCACGTCCGTTCTTTTCCGTTCTTTTCCATTCTGTTTATGCAAATTTTTGCCACTTTTTAGAGTGGATGACAACAGATGGAGCCACCCCCGAAATTTTGCTCATCCGCTGTGTCCTTTATGCATACGTTTTGCGTCCGTCGGCCAGTGGGATAGGGCCTTAAGTCTGACTGCATTACCCTTTTGTTATGCTATTTTTAACTATTTTGTCTTGGAGGCTGCCCAGAACTAGATAACATTTCTGTATGTAGAGGGGGTGGTGTGGGGAAAATAGTGAAGTTGAATAACCTAAAGAGACATAGCCACCTTCTGAATAAGGACAGTTATTCTTGTTTATCATAATCAATTTCTGTTATTTGTTGCTTTGTGCCACAAAAGAGTATCAACTTGTCTTATTTTTGGGAATAGTCCATTTTAAGCTGGCACATCAGCCAGCCTTATGGAATTTGATGTACACTAGTTCCTTCACCTTGAATGTATTGGAATAAAGTTCTGAATTTCTGTCAGTAGCCAGTATAATTCTGCTGCCTAATATTACTGAGTCAAAAGCCAATAATGTTTCAGGTGAGGAGAAGGGTGAATGTAAACCATCATCGAAAGGTGATAATAGGAGCAAGAGTTGCATCTTGGGAAGGGTTTTGGTGAAGGCGGTCTGATGGGCTGATACACTCCTAGAGCTGATAAGAGTTATGATAAGAGTTATTGCTGTTCTTATGTCGATCCAATTGACATTCATTCTTTTCTCTGTTTTTCCTTAGGAAACAAGAACAATTCCAGGCCAATCCTGACAGTTACAATGGAGCGGTGCGAGAGAACTACATATGGTCTCAGGACTATAGCGACCTGGAAATTAAAGTTCCAGTGCCCAAGCATATTATGAAAGGTAGACAGGTAATGAGAGTATGAGAAGCTTTTTTGGCCCCTGGTCAATAGAGTCCTCACCTGTACTAGTAAAATGTCCACTGTAGCTCTGTTTAGAATTCTTCCCTTGCTGCTTTCATGGCTAGGAATAATGATGCTATCCTATAGCAGGCCAAATTTGCGGAATACTGCAGCCATTTCCAACCATTCTCCAACATTAAACAAGTCTGGATTGTCATTAGCCAGATTAAAATGTAAAGGGAAAACCACAGTATATTGATTGCATAATATTGCAGGTCCCAATTTCTGGTGTCTTCAGTTGAAAGAGGTCTAGATAGCTCCTGGGAGATGCGTACAGGTCTCCATTCTTGCTAGTTTGTGGAGGTTGTGTTGTCAAAATTTGGAAAAAACCCTCAGTTTTTTAATTAAAACTGCAATGAAGAGGCCCAATGGGTTTAATGCTGCTACCATGTTTCCCTGAAAATAAGACCTGGTCGTATATTTTTGGGAGCTCCAAAATAAGCACTAGGCTTATTTTTTGGGATGTCTTATTTTTTTCCATGTAAGGGAGGCCCACACTGCTTACTCACGGCTGCAGTGGGGCAAAAGACTGCGGGGGAGTGGAGCTGCTCCATGTGTCCTGCATTGGCTTACCTCAGGGCCCCCACAGCAAGGCTATCCATGCCCTGATATTTGCCTCACCTCATGGTGACGGCTCCAGCAGCCCCATCCAGCAGTACTCTATGTGGCTGCTGGCCCACTTCTGCTTTCTCGTGGCCACAGCAGAGCAGGAGAAAAAGCAACCTGCTGGTAAGGCAGAGTGAAATAAAGTGGGGCGTAGAGCTTCCCCATGTGCCCCGCAGCAGCTTACTTCAGGGCCCCTGCAGCCAGGCCATCCATGCATAACCCTAATACCCCCCCAATCAGGACAACCACAATGCCAAACCCTAATCCAACCCCCAGGGCCAAACCCTAAACACCCCCACCTCCCATATAGTCATATCATCTTCTGGAACATCAGCATAACTCTCCAAATTTCAAATTCCAGTGAGCACTTCTTGTCTATGTAGCCTGTTCATAATGCATTGGCAACACAGGTATCAGTGATCCCATGAATTCTTTACCTAAGTCACAACCTCTTGCAGGCTAGGCTTCACAAAGTTTTCACACTGATTTCTCTGCATTATATTTTCAATGTAGTCGTTGATTTACATGTGGAAATGGTCCTTGAATGGCTCATTTATTGCAATATCAAGAGTCTGAATATAGGCAGTCAATTCATGCAGGAATCATTATTTGATGTATTTTTCTCTCTGCAAGGAACTTCTTCATCTCTTTAGCGCAGTGAGTGCTGGCTGAATCCCAGACTAGCAGACCTCTTTGGCCAACTTGCAAAACAAGTGGCAGCATTAAATAGATTCACTTCCTTATAACTTATAACTGCTTTTGTGCACCAGGCTTTTTGTTTCAAGAACATAAATGCCCGAAACACATTCAATCATATCTTTTACATCTTTAACATAAACACTGCAGTTTCATCTATAGTAATCATGTTGGAGAGTTGGTATTTAGAAAAGTCAATGCCATCAACAAAGGACTTGAATATAGGTGCACATTTAATAAGTTTAGTATCTTCCAGCTTAAACAGTGATGTCGATCTTCCTAGTGACAGTTCATATCAATGAAGGAAACCATTCATTCAGTGTTGTGATGCTTTGATTTCTTCTGGGGATATTTCTAACTGTGGTGTCTTTGCGACTGCAAATACTTGAATATCAGCCTTGTGTACAACCAAAGCCTTTTCTCTCTTGTCAGCAATCCATTCAGAGATGTTGTCTTCCAGTTCAGGAAATAATGGTTACCAACTTGATCCACATTTATGCTTCTTAGCATTTTCCTCATTCACTTGTTGATTGAGGTTATCATACTCTGTTTGCCATTTTCAGATCATACCAAAATCCAATTACTTCTCTTTGCAGAAAGCCGTAAAAATGTTTTTCCTGAGAGTCTTCCATGATTCCTTTCTTGAACTCAATAGAGATAGAAAGAAAAACGTAATTATCGAAAAAAAAAAAACGTGATTAGAACAGACCCCCAGTTTTACATTAACCCGTTAAATCTACAATTAAATCACGTGTGTCACTTGATTTCATTGAGGATTAGGGTTAGGGGTGGGTAGCCTAGTTGCATGGGCCTAGAGATAAGCTGGTATGTGGCACGTGGGGAGCTCCATCCACCCTCCATCTCACCTCATGGCCACAGCACCAGTGCGCTGCATGGCCTTCTGTACCGTTGCAGCCCTTAGCAAGCAGAAGTGGGTCGGCACCCACGTGGGCTCCTCCTGGACATGACTGCTGGTGCTGCCACCATGAGGCAGGTGTCGGGGCGTGGATGGCCTGGCTGCGGGGGCCCTGAGGTAAGCTGGTGCATGGCACATGGGGTAGCTTCATCCCTGTCTTGCTTCGTGGGCACAGCACCAATGTGCTGCTTGGTCTCCTGCTCTGTTGCAGCTGCAAGCAAGCAGAAGTAGACTGGTGGGCTTCTGCTGGACATGGCTGCCAGTGCTGCCACCACGAAGTAGATGTCGGGGCATGGATGCTTCTCCTCACCTTGTGTTGGCAGCATTGCGAGCAACCAGATGGAATGGGCGGCTGGCTGACTGTGCAAGCTCTTTAGCAGGGCTTACTTTGGGAGTAGGGCTTATATTAGGCACACATGGAAAAATCAGTCTTGGGCTTATTTTCAGGGTAGGTCTTATTCTCAGGAAACATGGTGGCTGCTATTAAAGCGCTCTGAAACCCCTCAAACATTAAAAAAAATGGGTCAAAATTGCCCCCTCCAATATCAGCCCTTCAAAGTAGGCCAAGTTGAGTAAAGACACATAGCAGGGATTCCAGGGATTCCCTTTATTATAGTGAGTAAGCGGTACAGGACTTTGGAGATGGCATTGAAGGGAATATTCAGGAACTGTTATAGAAACAAAAACAGAAGCATTTCTGAAGACTGGGGAAAGGAGGCAGTATTAAAAGGAGCCTCAGACTGGCTACTCCCTGACTTAAAGGGGCATAAGGGGAAGGAAGATAAAACATATTCTATTACTATAATCTACAGTATCTCCATAGTTGTCTTCTACAGTTGATTTCCTGATCTGGTCTACCTTGTAAGGTTGACATGGAATAATACAATTTTGAAACTCAACTTCTCTATCCCATCTTATACCAAATAAAATTAAGGTAGAGTTATTATTAGAGTTAGTTTGAGTTTCTTTCTCACGCTTCCCATTGCAAATAAAATGCAGAAAAAACTTGATCTGCAAATTTATGATGGTTGCCAAACCCACCCACCCCCAAAAGATACCTTTAGGACTCATTTTCTCTGGCATAACTACGTATTCTTTGATTTAGCTTTCTGTCTTTACTCAGATCTAATTTTTTAATGTGTAAAGTAAATTTAAAGTCTTAATTTTGATTTGCGACTTTTATCCATTAAAAAGTAGTAGAATGAACATCTCTGTTTGGGAAGAGACTCTGCACAGGAACATCAACCAATACTTCTTTTGCAGTGATTATTGCCTATAATCAGCACAAACCAAACATTGCGTAAACAATCTCATTGATTTTGACTAGATTTTCCTGAGGGATGTGATTTACCAGGATGCTTTTTCTATTCTTTTCTGAATAGAAAATTCTCCCATGAGCTGTTCAGAGCATCCAGTAGTGGGAGGTGCTTCAATCTCTGCATGTCTAGGCTGGGCTTAATTTG
>BHFT01074600.1:0-19195 GCA_004320025.1 Laticauda laticaudata | reverse complement strand
GAACATTTTTCTCGTCCGCTGTGTCCTTTTTACAAACATTTTGCATCCGTTGGGCAGTGTGACAGGGCCTTAAGCTAGTGATGTGAGCATTTGAGAACACTGTTCAAAGGTTTAGAAAATACTTGTCAGTTCCAAAAATGTCACAACAATTTTGCTGAAAAAATAATAACAAGTAAGTTCTTATGAATTAAATCAACCTTTATTGTTAGAGTACAACATGTGTACAATGAGCCTCCCTTCCTTTATGGAAGCAAATCAACCCAAAATCCTAAAATGACTTCAAGGAATCTTTTCACTTCTCTTCCTGTGTGTGCCCTCCCCTCTTCTATGTTTTGATAGAGTAGTTTGTGGCCAGGGATGAGAGAAGAAGCCTACTGAACATCTGTCTGTCAGGGCCATTTCATTATCATGCTCCTGAATTTGTGGTGGTTATTCTTTTTAAACTACATAACAGCTTGGATAGTTAAAAATAAAATATGGCACTATTTTGGCATTCACTGTGTTCTCTTGGTTCTGCGCAGCACTGTTGTCACCACTTAAAACTCAATCAATTCTACTGATCTGCAGAACAGATGGTAGAACTGGCCCATAAGAATCTGTGCAGAGCAATTAGAAAAAGCAAGGAAAGGATTATCAGTGACATCTATCAGCACTGTACACAGGAGTCTATCTGTTTCTCAGATGCATGTTGATTGCTTTGATGACACTCTCTTCTTCAAGGGCTAGGGCCTCTGAGATTTGACTGGGAAAGCAGAGTTTAATTACATGGGGAGAAACCCCATTGGGGTTACCTATTTGAGATGAAGTCTTTAGAAAATGGCTTGTTTGCTTAAACTTAGAAGGCTTATGACAAATTTGGCTCCGAATGAGGTGAATACAAAAGTTCTGTCTTGAATCGATCTGCGGACACTGTAGTTAGACAGCAGCAAGTCAGAACTAGACAGGGATCCCCATTCATCATATCATGATGATGAACTTGGTGGGGAATTAAGGCTAACTAGGATCAATGGAGTTATCATTAGAGCTGTATCAAGATTACTTTGATAGAGGTTGACAGCTACATTTGCTCCAACTTATCTAAGCCATTGCTTTTTTTTCCTGTTGCTTGCTTTCAAAAATTAGAGCCACTGCTTTGAAGCTCTGTTTGGGATAGTTGATAGGGAATGATTAAAAAGAACCCCCCCCCACACACACACACACATGATTTAAGTGAGGTCAGGATGATGAGGGGTCCTCTCACATGAACCAATTAGGGAGATACAATTGGCACAATCCAGAACACATTTGCACATGTTAAGTCTTACTAATTCCAATGAGTCCTTTGTGTATTTGTCTGTACACCAGATTGTGGACATTATCTCTGAGGGAAAAAAAAGAATAATCAGGGAGTTTTAGTGTTCATTAACCTACTTTTTTTCTGGTATAATTTATAGACAATAGATAGACACAGTGATGGTTTCTCAGCTATGAGAAAATTGCTGACATAGAAATAAAGAAAATCAATAAACATTCTTTCACATTTGTTCATTCGTAAACAGTTTTTCAGGTTTTACAAAACAAAGACAGAATCTGCTCACAAGGAGATAAATGTGCCAAAATCAGAGCAGAACATAGAAATGAAGTCATACCCAATAGTTTTATTTGACTCTTACATTATTTGTAAGCATCTCAGAGTCACTGAATATGAGTGGGAAGCCATATAAATTCTCTTAAATAAATAAAATAAATAAATTCCATAATATCATTTTTGCAGCATTCCCAACTGTGAGTTTTAAAACCATGCTGTGTCCACAGGCACCTCCTCTAGATCCTTCCAGTTTCCCTTCGTCTATTTTATTTTATTTTTCTCTTTCAGATGATAATGATGGAAAGTGGCCATCTGTGAAGCAAAACTTCAGTCTTTGGTGCCATCATTATTTCCAGGTGTATCGACATTCCCACATTTTGAGAAATTAAAAATGCAAGTTAGATAATCTAGTGGTTAGTTTGTTTCTGAATGGATGTGCACAGTTCCAAAGACAAAGCTAAGGAGAGATTAGTAGGAAGCATCTTCCAAGGAGATAAATGGATGCTTTATGGCCAATTACCATGACACCCTTCCTATAGTAACCATTTGCAAGCATATGCAAGGAATACTCTCAAATCTGTGCCCCACCAATCCAGTCATGTTGGGCTAAAACAATATTTCAAGATCAGTTTGAGGATCACAATGGAGCAAAGTATCCAAGAATCCAAACAAAGGTATTCCTTCAAAGGGGACTGAAGGAGGGGGGAGAAAGCCCCATGATATTAATACTCAGGCATTAATAATCAGGCATGCATGCAAATAAATCTACAGAAATTTGGGGCCAAATTACATTTCACAGTAAGGCTACACACCCAACAAATATATAGGAAAAGAATTAGCAAATGGGAAAGGCAGGAAATTTTAACTATACCGCCTTGCCAGTGATGCAGTTATAACTCTGATATTCTCTATATCTACTCTAAATGTAGATTCAAAAGACTAATAATCTCTGATCATGGATCTCCCACATTTTATGTAGTTTAACCATTATGTAGAAATATGTATATAATTAAACTTCATTATAACTTCCTGTCCTGATTGCCTTTCAATTTATACCTTTGCCAAAGATATTTATCCAGAATTTCCTATTATACTGCTAATAAGGGTGAAAAATTGGGGTACCACACATTCTAATAAGCTGGTGCCCTGCTACCAGAATTATTTTGTCACTATCCAGAAAATGGACAAGCTTAAAAGCTCATGGCATTGCTTCCCCAATCTCACTTTTTCTGTACGTACGGCAGTCTCAAAGTGTTCAACACCATGAATATTCTGAATGAATTGCTAAAGGTTTCCTCAGTTTTTGGAATTCACTTTTCAAAAAAAGTAGAACTTTGTGGAGTGGAAAACGACTAAATAACTCCGTACCTAACATAATAAAAGAAAAAGTGGGAAAATGAACCTTATCATTTCTTCACAGAGAGATAAAAACTGGTCTAGATTTATTTATTTTGCTACCTTGTCTTCTTTTCATGCCAACTCTACTATCTCTTAAAATTTTCTAAATGCATGGCCTTGGGGCTTTTTTCTTTTTTCTTATGATATTAAAAATACTTACATTTGTCACTGTTTATTATTCTAAGCTCTCATTTGGAAGAAACTCAAACTCTGAGATACAATCTAAGAAAACGCATTATTTAAAAAATATGAAAAGAACACAATTGATTCTCTTTAGAATATGGATACCACATAGCATTATGGTATAGTGTTAAATGTTGTGTTTTACAGCAATAAGGTGCTATTCTTTAAGAGTGGGAGGGTGGAATAAGAACATAGACAGCAGATTAGAAAATGAGGAACAGAGTAGGGTAGCAAATATTGGGATTATGACCAATCACCTGCCAAACTCCATCATTTCTTCTCCACCAAACCAGATTTTGGTTCATCAAAATTGAAGAAATGTTGAACAGTCAGAATCCATTTAGATTTGTACCACATACACTTTTAATTTTGAAGGTTTCAAAATTAAACAAATGAAATCCAATTGTTTCTTTGGAACACTACTTCTGAATTTTAATATTGCTAATAGATCAAGCACATTAGCTGCAGTTTTGTTATGTTTTTAAAAAGATTAGCAGCCAACTATTTGAACAGATAACATTTGGAAGCGATATGTATTCCATAACAAAATATTCCCTACTTAGAAAAATTGCTGCTGGTGTTTTGATAGTGACAAGTATTTGACGGCTTTTAAGACAATAAATGTATTGCTGTCTACTCTTAAAGTTATGACAGAACCTGAAAGACCAACATATAATAGGACTGCAATTAAGAAACATATGAAAGAGCATCACAAAAACTTTATTATTCCAGTTCAAGCGAAAAAATAATTTGAACTTTAAAAGTGAGTAGAAGGGATTACAAATATCTACAATAGAAATAGAGCAACTCTGGGAAAAGAAAGCAAAGATAGTGGCAGTAGCGATAAGCAACTTGGGTTCAATCTCAAAACAATTGGAGCATCACTTGAACACCATCAGTGTTGACAAAATCACCCTCAGTCAATTGCAGAAGAAGCTTTACTTGGATCAGCTCACAACTTTTTAACATCATCAAACAACAACATCTGCATTTACCAGGTCCTTGGGAAGTACTCAATGGGGGCAGGGGGATGCCACATACGGTATAAGCATCTGGCTGACTATGTGATTAATAATAAGAATAAAAATATGAGCTCTGGTCTGCTTATTATCACTTCAGTTGCATTTTCCATAGCTGGTCTTTTAATACATCTACTTTAATCTTTTCATCAAATGAAAGTAAGCATTCACAAACCAAGCCCCTTTCTATATGCTCAGAGAGCAACAAAATCCATTTAGAAAGTGTAGGAGGAGAAGAAGAAAAAGTTGATGGTTTTATCTGTAGCAACTGGTCTCTCCACTTTCCTGGTTGATATTGTAAACAATGTCCTTCTCCAAGTTTACTCTGACTTCACAGTGACTATAGTACAACACAACTTCAATAAAACAGGCCACAAAATTACTGCAGTATGGTAAATTATTACATCATGGTAATCATTATATGCTGGACGGTGGGTTTTTCCCCCCTTGATTTCAATCTCAGTGTTTCTATATAATCTTGTTTAAAACATATTAGCCATTAAATAGAAAAGACTGCCACTGTGTAGATTGCTTCAACTGCATACATAGAGCAGGACAAAGTAGATTTAGCAACCTCCTATCACACAACAAAGGATGTCACATCCAAGCGCATATCAGGAGCATTGCCTCCAATCCTACAGTAGCATCCTAAAATAGCAGAAACAAAACTTCTAGTTGTGTGGTTCAGTCCATGTGCATCTGCTAATACATCACTTCTGTTATTTTACCATATCTCAAGAAGCAGATATTTTCCCCTCCATTTGCAATAATTTCAATTTATCCAGAATCACCAGAGAGATCTCCAACTGCACGGAATTGGCATGGAATGCTTTATTTGGATGCATATGTGGACAAACTTGCTACAAACTCCATCTTCCAAAATTACTAAAAAAAAAAAACAGTAAAAGGAATATATATATATATGTAGGTCTAGGTGTGTTTGGGTCTTTTCCCATGTAAGATTAAGAGTATCTTGGTGATGTTTCAGCGAGGTCCCACTCACCATCCTTCAGCTGGTGCTTTCAGCTTCGTGCCACCTAGACCTACATACCTGTAACCGTGAAAATCTACGAAAACATATATATTTGTTTTCTTAAGTTTTCACAGGTATTTATATGTATGGTATTCAGCTTTGTTTGGGTATTTTCCCACACCATTATAGTTGTGCTTTTAAAGTTGTAACAACGTTTCAGCAAAATCTCATCTGCCATCATCAGGCTTCTGTATTGTGTTCGTATAGACTGTATAGACAAACGCAATACAGAAGCCTGATGATGGCAGATGAGATTCTGCTGAAACGTTGCTACAACTTTAAAAGTACAACTATAATGATGTGGGAAAATACCCGAACAAAGCTGAATACCAAACACACACACACACACATATATACACACACACACACACACACACATACGTACATATATGCATACATACATATATACATACATAGAACATACATACATACATATGAAAGCTTCTAGAAAGGTTAAGCAGAATGTTCTTCTTATAAGCAAACAAGGATATCACTATTAAAATCATACCCATTACAAACATGATAAAATAGAAATACATATTAATGAATGCCATATCTATTTTCCAGCAATTAGAATCCTGGGGAGAAATCTCATTACTATTGTACTAATCTAATAACGGGCTTTGGTGGAGCAAGACTGAAATATTTCTGGAAATACAGTGCATTAGGTAAAGTGATTTTTGTTACACTGTCTATTGACCTCCCATATAGCCCATTGTTGAAATTACTAAGAAAATAGCTCAGGAAATGCTATAATCAAGTTATATGCTGATCAAGCAGATAAACAAGCAGCAGAATCTCTTTTTAATGCAGTGTACCAAGAATCAAAGAAATGAAAGACAGGATGTAATCTAACACATGATAAGAAAACAGATAGCTCTCTCTGTCTCTCACACACAGACACCTACACACAGACACAATCAGATTATCCATTTCCAGGATAAACAGAGTTAAACAAGCATTAACGATAAGAAGTAAACGTGTTAGGAGGAACACACACACACACATTGCTTAAACTAACACTATTCATTATTCTTTCTCACAAATTATCCTTGCATACATACTAATTCAAACACTGATATTTTGCTGTTCTATATAGATCTTATTTTAAATGTGCTCAATGTTAGTTTGTATCAAAATAGATGAAATGAAGAAAAATCTGCCCTATAAAATACTGGGAACTGTATAAAGGCTATTTCTTATCCAGTTGGCACATCAGATACCAAACATTTTCCACAGAATCCTATGATCTGAATTGACATGGGGCTAATCTATTAAAGTCTTGAAAAGTACACCTTTGCTCAGAGATTAGATCTCAGTGATCTTTCTCTGATCCCTTCAGAACTCTGATTCTTCTTTTCTGAAACTGCCAAGAGCTTAATTTCCCAACAACAGAGTTTGACTTTTAATAATTACAATTTATTTTCTGTTAAACCCAGATTTTGTCCTGTGTATTTAAACTGACAATTTATATGACAGGCAAAAAGGTAAACTGAGTACCATAGCTAAGGCTTTGGGTATGGACTGTATTAAATATTGGTGGACTTATGAAAAACACTGATTTTTGGGGGGGGGGGAGTTTGTGGGAGCCACTGTGATAATGGGTGCTCTATTCAAACAATGACTAAAGTGAAGCTGAAGACATTAAAAATTTGCAGAGCTCAGATGTCTTACTGCTGTTGATGAGTTGAATATGCAAAGTTAACTCATGGATCCTCAAGCTTGGTATCTTCCTTTGTGATATCATTTCAAATAATCAAGTAATCAATAATGCTACTGATTATTCAGAGTCTTGCTATCAAATAAGCATGCAGGAATCAACCCTAAATTCACACAGTTAGTTGTTCCAAAAGAGTATTTTGCATGCTTCCTGAAACATCACTTATAAAATGGAATCAATCTAGTCCTTAGATAACTGTCTACTTTCTAATGAAATAATTACAAAAGAATAGAATGAACTAAAAGATCACAAAGCATGATCTGGCATGAAAATATCCTTATCTACACAGAGAGATAATTATTTCAGTTTTTGATTTTGACCAACACCCAGTGGAAGCAAAGGAAAAATTTCATAGTAGCTGAAACAATGTTTTTGCCTATTGCCCCAAACCATTGAAAAGAGTAATAATAACGGTGGGTGTTTTATGGAATAACTTTCCCAAATGTTCCTGAGGGAAAGCATCCTGCTAAATTCATTGCTTAATGAATACATAAGAATTGTATATAGTACAATAAAAGAATTGATCACTATGCTTTACAAAGATAAAATCCCAAATATTTAAGGAGTAGTTTCAGTGTTCAGTGGAAATGTTTATTGGTACAGGGGAAATTAAAGTGTCACCCAAGAAATAGTAAAGCTCATTAACTCAGAGTTTTCTTTTAACCAATATTCAAATTAACTTTATTACAAACTGGGTGATAGTAAGACTTGTTGGTTAAATCGCTTCCCACTTAGCATTCCAGAATGTTATTAAACCACATTAGCCATTACTCCAGGTAGAAAGAAGTTTTATTACCTGTTTACTATTTTTATTCATTAAAATCCAACTTGAAGGCACACCCACAAGAGAGTCATTCATGAAGCTTATTGCATTCCTTTTTATTCAGAGTAGTCCATTGCTTTAAACTGGGTAGATATCCAAAATACATTTCTTTTAGCACCCCTTCCCCCAATTTCAAGGAAGGGAATCATAAAGGTAAGAGTGACCTCTAGCGTTCAAAAAGCTATTAGGAACTCAAGAAACAACTCATTCCTTTCCATCAAGCCATAAAGAATATAATTCATTTTGTTCCAAATATATTTTGCATGCATTTAATGGCATTCAGTGAATAAAACACAGACTAAATAAAACACTGGTTAAAATGTGTCCTGCCAACTGGTCCAATTCTTCAAAATTTGTCCTTCTGCTCTAATCAGCATAAATTTGTGAACGGGATTAAAATCTCGCATGACTTCAGTGAACCATTATGTTCTCAGTCACTTCTGCTAAGCACTGTTACCGACACATTGCAATGCTTCTCATGTTGTGTTATTTTGTCCATGTCATCTTCCAAAGCAACATATCAACAGTGCATTATTCTCCAATCCAACCAATCTGAGGAATGAGAACCCATAAGCTCAATGGGACTTACTTTCTGACTCAGCATACTGGAGACTTTAGCAATGCTCCCTGCCCTTCGTGGGTCACGGGGAGAAGTGACTCCATTCCTGGATGGAAACAAATGTCTGAAAAGGTATAGCCATGTTCCTCTCATTTGCAGTGGCAATCTAAACCCACTGATGCTTTATCACACCAATTGACTAGTAATATCTAACAAAACCTATCAAATAGTAATAATGCAAGGCACAGTTCAGGTGAGGACGAAGGATTTATTTTCAAGTGAAAATCTGAATAGTCCAAGCCATGCATGTGACATGGAAGCAGCAAGGAACCCATGAGTGATTAGTAGTTTTAAAACTATGCCAGTGCCTTTTCTTCTTAAAAAAAAAACTACACCAAACTATTCCTACCTTCTTTAATAATCACATGTGCTTCAAGTCTCAATGTGGTGCTTCTTCAGCATTGAGATGGAGTTTAGTCTTCCTCAAACTGGCCGTCTCCAACTACTTCTAAGCAAGTAAAACATTGAACATGCTGTCCAAGGAAGGTGGGAGTTATAACCTAAATATGTTTGGAGGCCACCATGTTTTATAGAAGGCTGTTGTGGTTAACCCTGGCTTGGGGAAACCCATCAGGTTAGACCTGAAGCAGCAGTGCAAATACTGATCCTGTCTAAAAGAGAACAACCAGAATTACACGGGAGCAACTGGAAGAGAGCAGCAGAGACACCATGACTCTGTGATTACCAAAATAACAAAGGCATTAATTCGTTCGGAAAAAAGGGTGTGTGTTGAATTAGAAACCTTTAAGCCAGCCAAAGGAGCCATCCTCCTTCTGCAAGGGAGACGAGACTGAAGGCATTTCCACGTTACCATCAGCAACACGGAAAACGAAGCCTTAACACAGGGATACAAACCACCAGCCATTCATCCGAGGACCCAGGAAAAACCAACTTCCTTTCCGACCAGACTACGCGGAGAATTGTCGCACGGGGGGCAAAAAGGATGCTGATATTTCCGCAACTTCGTTTTTATTTTTTAAGGGTGGAAACCCAGTCGGCAACTTCCTTCTTCTCCGGCACGGAAAGTGTGGGAGGAAACAAAAAAGAGCGAGAACCGAATTTGCAGAAAAAGCTTAAGCTAACTTCACCTGGGACCCTAACCGCTGGATCTCTCGTCCCTTGTTCGGTTCCAGCAAAATCCCTCAGCAAAACCCAGAAGAGATCTCGCCGGAAAGCGCAGGGGAGAAAAGTCTGGGATACTTACACATAGAAGCCGCGAAGCAGCAACGCCAGCCGGCGAGCAGCAGCAAAATCACCGCGCTGAAGAGTTGGGCCCCTGGCTCCATTGCACCGGACTGTCCTTGCCTCCTTAATCTCCAATTTTAAACCGCAGCTCCTCCGGCTTGGTTTCCTTGCCTTGGCTCATTTACTCCATCCGACATCCAGAGCCTGTTGGAAAGACAGAGGCGAGGCGGCGAGAGAAGGCGCCTCTCTCGCTCTCGCTCTCTCTCTCTCTCTCTCCCTCTCTCTCTCCCCGAAGCCTCCGCCAAAGAGCTCCTAAGCGCCAAAGGGTCAATCCACCTCCAGGAGCTGCTTTTGGAATTCAGAAAGACTGGAGCCGGAGAACTCCTTATAGGCGCAAGGAGTCCTTCCCGCTCCCTCCGCCTCCTGCTCAGCCTCCTCCCCGTCCCTCCTCCCGCGCCGACGAGAGGGAGGATCCTTTTTCTCAGCACCGCTAGCAAGCCCAGGCGATCGGCTCCGGAGTTACTGGGGAAGTTGGCTGCTCGGACCATCTCTCGCTCTTTCCGATGATGCCCGCAGAGAGTTGGGGGAGGGGGACACACCTCGGAATGGGAAAAGCAAAGAAAGGGGAGCTCTGAGATTATCAGAGAGGCAGGATATGGGGGGGGGGGGGGNGGGGGGGGGGGGGGACTAGCCTGGATCCGGAACGAGGCAGAAGGGAGCAATTTAGGCAGGGTTGGGAACGAGAGTGGCATGGATGGAGTATGAGCTTTGGGAGACAGGTGCGTCAAGGAGGAAGGGGGCATTGCGTTGTTCACGGGCTTCCTCGGGGGTGCCCCTCGAGAGGAAGAGGCAGGGGGAGCGGAGGGGTGAAGGGGGCCCAAGGGAAGGAGGAGGGGTTTTTCCTCCAGGTGAGACCAACGCTCCTTCTCTGCAAAGACAAGGGCCATGCAACACCTATCCCTTTGAACGTGTGAAATGCACCCTAGCCAAACAACGGCATCTCTACAGATCAGATCCTGGCTTGGAAACTTGGTTGTGGGGGTGGTGCAGACAAGTCCTACCTTTCCGTTCGACTGACAGACGGGTTCATTTGTTTGTCTCAGCTGCCCAAATTATCAAAGTGACGCTGTTTTATCAGGAGGGGGCGAGGGGGGCGCCGAGGAAGTGTCAGCCTGAGACCTCCTCCTCTATACCAGTGATGCAAAGTGAAGAATATTGTCTCTGCCTTGTTACACCCGTCAAACTCTCCACCGCCGCTACCGCGCTGCTGCTGCTGTCTTTTTTTTCCAGAACCTTGGCTTCATAATTCCCAAGTCTTCGTTTTGTTGCTTTGCTTCGGTTTTGGCTCACGTCTATATCAGGCAGTGTCAAAGGCAGATTTTTTTAAAAAAATGTATCAACTTTAATTCTCCAGGAGAGAATTTGTTCGGAGCGTTAATTTCTTTGTTGTGAGTAATTTGCCAGTCTCCAGCCATAAGAAATATATTAAGAGAACGGTCAGGAATAATTAGGAGGTTTTTAGATCTGTAAGTGCCCACACTTAAGATGGTTCGCTGAGAATGAAATTTGCCTGTTCAAAAATTGTGCATGTGAGTGTCGAGGGGGAAGAAGCCTTTGAATTGTTTCTGAAAAAAAAAAAAACCTACTGGATGATAAGTGTAAGGCTAATTGGATTTGCCCTGTAAAATGAGCAATAGTTGGTGGCAAAGAGAATCAGGAAACTCTTTGCTGTCATCTAATGGTCAACTGGAGCTTTGCAACCCAGATCTGGTTGCTCTAGATTTGGAAGTTTGGAGAATAAAAATAAATTCAGGAACAGGAATTTGAGTTTTTAAGAGACTAGCTAAAACTAAAAGATTGGAGAGGAGGAATGGTAATCAGAATGAGTTAGGAGAAAACTGGTCTTTACATTCCTATTTTTTTTTTCAATTGTATGTAAAAGATAAAGGCTTTCATATCAGCTCCAATGTGGCAATCCCAACACAAACTGATGGGGGTGGGGAATCATACCAGATTACTGATATCTCAGTGTCCACTAAGTAATTTTGTTTGTTCTATGCATAGCATTGTCCATGTATGTATGTACACACACACACACACACAAGCAAACACACACAATGGCAGACAACTACAGAAGGACTTTTATCAAACTCAGTTCCAATACAGGTAGACCACAACTTACAACTTACAATCTCAACTTCATTTAGTGACTGTTCAAAATTACAATGGCACTGAAAAAAGTGACACATGACCGTAATAGCACC
Source organism: Laticauda laticaudata (assembly GCA_004320025.1). Lineage (NCBI taxonomy): Eukaryota > Metazoa > Chordata > Lepidosauria > Squamata > Elapidae > Laticauda > Laticauda laticaudata. Next base: position 7,384 of record BHFT01074600.1, on the reverse strand, counting down.
CCCCCCCCCATGGTCATGTGATCAAAATTCAGACCCTTGGCAATTGGTTCATATTTATGATGGTTGCTGTGTCCCAGGGTCATGTGTGATTAGCCCCAAGCTGTATACAGCCCAAATACAGAGGAGTAATTTTCCCACTTAAATGGCAAATAGATTCGGGCATATGTATCCTGATCTGTGGTGTGGTGGCCTGCAGGGTTTGGTCTTCTTTCCCCAGCATTTATTAAAACGTAAGATGATAAACCAAAGTTAAAATGGAAGGTAATCAGATTTGGAGCACAAGAATCTCTTGTGAATGACTGAATGAATACCTGACTTCTAGCTGCATATTTGAAATCTATAGACTCTCCCTTCAATGAATTGTTGACTTTTCATCTCTTCCCTCCCTCCCTCCCTCCACCTTTTCCTTTCTTTATAATTCCTGCCGTATATTATATACAGTACCTTTCACAAACAAACCAGTATTTCTCTTCTATCCTTTCCCAATGGTTTAAAGTTCATAATTGATTTACTTTACATCCACCCTATTCCTGTATTTATTCATATTCCATTCCATTCCATTCTATTCTACTGAGAAGAACTGGCATCCAGCAGGCATTATTAATTTTCCATCCATTGGATAAGAGCTGCAGTGGCGCAGTGATTAGAATGCAGTATTGCAGGCTACTTCTGCTGACACCTGGCTGCCTGCAGTTTGGCAGCTTGAATCTTAACAGGCTCAAGGTTGACTCAGCCTTCCATCCTTCCGAGGTGAGTAAAATGAGGACCCAAATCATTAGGGCCAATATGCTGACTCTGTAAAACCACTTAGAGAAGGCTGTAAAAGCAGTGTGAAGCAGTATATAACTCGAATGGCTATTACTTTTGCTATTCTGTGAGCACCAGGTTAGGTCATACCTCAGTAGGTTTTTGGGGTGGAACCCCAATGCATTTTTCTCTTTAAAGATTTTACAAGCTTTGTCTTTTACTCATTAATACTTCTTGTGTTGAGATAAGGTCATTCTGGCTGCCAAATCAATGCTGTATGTTTCCTGAACACAAGAAACTGAAGGAACAATTGGATTCCAATTTTAAGACTGGAAAAGATATTGAGTTAAAAGGCACAAAAAGGCTTTGATTGGAGTCTGCATTATTATTTGTTACCCTCCCAATACAATTTGATCTGTTTAGTTGCTATCTTTACAATGGGAAGAAGGCCCCTTTGCCCTTCATAGCATTAAAAATGGACCCAGTTTTTCCTGCCTTGAATGTATTAGGGTTATGCTCCCCCCCCCCACTTCCGAGTTTCATGAAGAAGAGAAACCTGTTAGATAATCCTGATTCCTACATCTTTCCAGACAGGAGATGTTTCAAAGGCCCAGCTCTTCAATCATCCCGGCATATGGATGTCTGTGCAAGTTATTGTCATTCTCTGTGCCTTTTTAAAGAAGAAGGCAGTTCTTCTATCATGGAGAAAAGGGGAGGAGGAGAAAAATGGTAGGACTATAGAAGCTGACAAATCTTCTTGCCTCTCTTTTTACAGTTTTAGCTTGAGGAAGAAATTGTTTGCTTTGATGGTGAGGAAGGCCAACAGGTCCAGCCCCATAAAGAAAAGATTAATGACAGCCAAAAAATTCAAAACAAATAGATCATAAAGTAAATCAACTTAGAATGCTCACTTAAAACACAAATGACCAGGCTCAAATTATCCTACTTCACACACATTATGAAGCTCCCTGAGCAAGGTAAGAGAGAGAAGAGCAAGACAGACAAGCAGCAATGAGTGCATCACCGGAAAATTTGAAAGGCCTAGTTAGGGAGGATCAGCATGATAAAAATCTATCTGTGCAGTTGCTAAGCAATAGTAATAGCACTTAGAGTTGTATACCACTTTATAGTGCTTTAAAGCCCTCTCTAAATGGTTTTACAGAGTCAGCATATTGCCCCCAACAGTCTGAGTCCTCATTTGACCCACCATAGAAGGATGGAAGGTTTAATGACAATTTGAACTGCCAAATTGCAGGCAGCCACAGTGCGGAAATAAGATCACATTCTTTTGAGTTTGCAAAACATAACTTCAGACTTTCCACATATCTATTTTATATGCCAAGAAATAACTTTTGCCATCCCTTCCCCATTGTCAGAAAGCCATGTGATTTTATGTGATTGGGCCAATAATATCCATCAAGGCTTGAATCAAATCTCATTTTCTTCTGCTGAGAGTCAGCTTGAAAGGTGCATAGGGTATAACTCATAAATGGTGTTCGGTCTTCAAATTACACTAAGGTTAATAAAATTATTGTATTAGCTAAAGAGAGATGACTGGAAAATCTGTGCAAGCAATAACTAGGAATACAAAGTGCAGCAACATTTTTGCAACTTTAATTAGCTTTTGCGAGACAGTTTATGTCAATTTATCCTCAAAATAAAACCCCTTCTAGCAATTCAATATAATAAGATTTTATGTAATGTGCACAGAAAGTTGATCAAAGATCCTTTTCCCAAGCAATCTATTCCATTTTCAGGAAGAAGTGAATCCACAGATAGAGGTAGCATAGGAAGGAGACTGTGACTAAGAGCTTTGAATAGATGGAATTTCTTTTTTGTTTCTCTAAAAAGCTTCTCCCATGTAATCACATTATTAGATAAAGGCAAAACCATTGAAAACAGTGTAGGCCTTTATAATTCTATCAAGGGTCATTAGTGTTAAATAGAGGATATCTTTAATACTGCAGAAAGATTGCCTGGAGAAAGAATTGCTAAATATAGGATTATAACTTTTGTAAGTATTTAGACAATATTCTTGTAGATGATGCTAGTGGGAAAAATGGATATAAGCTTTATTTAGGAAATAATATGGAGATTAGAGAGTCTGAGTTACTTCAATTTGTCTGTAGTAAAGAATCTATATAATATGTATTCTCCTTATTATGGAGAGAGAATGAATAGTACTTTTGCTGCAGGCACTAAACATACCTTCCTAATTGTTAGATTTCACTACAGCTTCTTTCATAACGGTTTTAAGAAGTAAGCCACTAGATGCCTTTGGAGTTTGTTTGTAACTGTTATGCATGTAACTGTTCTGTGAAAAATGAAGCATATTTATAAATATCAGTTGTCTGTTTTCTTTCACAAGAAAGAAAATGTTTATTGATTGATTGATTAGTCCTTGGGCCATATCAAAGTCACAAGGATCATGTGTTAAGTCTGAAAAAGTCTTGAGTCCATACCTAGATCCAAAAAGAGAGACATCAACATAGACAAGAGTCAAGCTTCCACTTGGATTCATATCAACAAAGTGCATCAGAAGTATTAAAAGCATGGCTGCTCAGATTAAGCGTAAATTCCCTTGGGTCAACCTTAAATTTTTCCTGTGGAGCTCTTATTCCACAGATTTTTCAGTAAAATAATTCCATATATAATACAAACTGATTGTTGTGGTTTGCCGGCAGCCTATGCAGATGGCACGGGAATCGGAGAGTGGGGAATAGAATAGAATAGAATAGAATAGAATAGAATAGAATTCTTTATTGGCCAAGTGTGATTGGACATACAAGGAATTTGTCTTGGTNGAATAGAATAGAATAGAATTCTTTATTGGCCAAGTGTGATTGGACATACAAGGAATTTGTCTTGGTGCAAATGCTCTTAGTATGCATAAAAGAAAAGAATGGGGACCAGTCTGGGAGTCTGGAGAGGACTTGGACAAGGGTCCTGTGTCCAATGCAGAAATGGGGCCAATACCATCTGGGAGTGGTGTGCTGACTCCGGAGCCTCTGGAGTCTGGCAGCATCGAGGCAGAGAAACAAGGGGAGCCTGTTCCCAATGTGCATATGCGCAGAGCTACTAGAAGGCAAGAGCAGCTGAGACAAAAGGGGCGACTCAGGAGTAAGGCTTGTAGGTGATTGCCCCTCCCATAAGATATAAAGGACATGCAAAGGTAAAGAAACCTTTGTAGGAAGCAAAGTCATTTACTCTGTTCGGATTAATCCTTGAAGCTCTGTGTGGACTTTGTACTTCAGTTGGTTTTTTATACTTCATTTGGCACTTTAGTTGTTGGCAGCAATTCAAAGGAAAGAAAGGTGGGTGCTTATCTCGAGGGACTGTTTGGGACTCATTACAGGCTAGGAATGAACATAATTCCCAGCATTGAAATAAAACAAAGATTTGTTTTAGCTAAGCATGTGCTTAATTATTATTTCAGGAAGCCTTGGTCAGAACACTGATTTACAATGAATGATATTTTTTTTTGTGCTTCCAACATATCTAGTAAGGAATAATCTATAGATTTAGAAAGCTGTTACATGTTCTGGGAACAATTTTTATTTTGTATTTGTTTTTGTTATTTTCAGTTTGAACTAGAGATACAAGATATGGAAACTGTAGGACATGATTTGACTTTGCAATTCAACATTTGGGGGGTCAAGTGATTTGATCTGAACTGTTTTGAGACTGAAATTTGATTTCAAAAGAAATGCCCACAGTTTATAATGGAGAAACATCAAAGAATGGGATGCAGCAATTATAATGGAGAAGCAACTGAAGAATGGGATGAAAATTGTAGGAAGTGACTATTGTGTACAAAAATAAACTTTACCAAGCTTTATATGGATATCTTCTAGAACCAACTTGCTTTGCCACAGGAAAATGTGGACTACAAGTTCATGGATTAGAAGGTAAAAGATGCACAAATGAGATAAAAACTGAGTTTTTACAGTCACTGACTTTCAACCTTCAACTGACCATTCAAAGTTATAGCAGCAGTGAAAAAAGTGATTAATAACCATTTTTCACACTTATGACATCACAGCATCCCTACAGTCACATGAACAAAATTTGGGCCCTTGGCAATGGGTGTGTGTTTGTGATGATTGCAGCCTCCCAGGTTCAAGTGATCATCATTTGCAACCTTCCCAGTGGGCTTCCAATCAGCAAAGTCAATGGAAGGAAACCAGATTCCCTTAACAACCCCATAATTCACTTAACAACTGCAGTGATTCACTTAACAACTATGGCAAAAATGGTCATAAAATGGGGCAGAGCTCATTTAACAACTGCCTTGCTCAGCTGTTGTTGTAAGTCAAGGACTACCTGTGTTGAAGACAATAAAGCTGAAGGATCACTTTAACTGCAAACTGTAATATGGAATATCCACAGACAAGAGAGATAAATAAGAAATGGCAATGTTCAATAGAGGAATGTATACCCAAAACAGAATTTTGCATTCCTCAGCTGTTAGGAAGCTCATTCAGCTAATGTCTAGCACCCCTCCTGCATTTATGTTGAAATGCTTTCCTAGGAAGGGCTTCAAGATTTACATTGTGTTTCACTACAGTTATTCATATTTCTAATTAAGCATGCACACTAACTCTTTACATCTCTGGCCTAACAGTTATCAAAAGTTTATGAAAGACAGAACCAGCTCATCCATCAAACACTCCTTGCACTGATGTTTGGCCCTGGAGTTAAAAGAGACTGACAATACATTTTTGAAAATTGTTAATTATGGGAAGCAATTAGAGGAGAGAAGCAGAGAGAGAGTTACTTTTAGAAATCTACAGCCTTACTGAGCCATCCTTTGTGCAAGAACACAGCAGAGAAGCCATTTTATACAGGAAAGCATGGAGAAAAATGGCTCACACCGTCTAGATTGCTTCCTTATTTGAATCATCTTCTTCATTAGAACTACTTTATGGTAATAAAGTTTGAAATATCTAAAGCAGGGTTGGCAAGGATCCATCTTTTTTCTAGGAGGAAAGGCTAGCATAACCCATCTCTAAAATATCTAGTTAAGAGTGTATGGAGGAGATGTAGAAAGTTAGCACCAGGGGTGGGATTCTACAGGTTCGCACCGATTCACTAGAACCAGTTGTTAACATTCTAAGCAGTTCGGAGAACCGCTTGTTAGAAGAAATTACTGGCCTAATCCTGTAGGGAAGGCAGAAAGGAAACATTCTGGTGTTGCTTACAGAAACTGCCTCTCCGTTAACCCTTACTGCATTCTTGGCAGGACTAGACTTCCTGTCTCAGGAACTTCTCTGGAGTTTTTTTCCCCTCCTTTGCTGGTACTTTGCTTGTGTGAAGTGACCATTCAAAGTTACAGTGGCACTGAAAAAAGTGACTTATGACCATTTTTCACACTTACAACTGTTGTAGTATTCCCACAGTCCCAAAAGGCCAGGCAAGGATATGCATGCGTCCATGTAAGTAATATTGAGTTGGCCACTCCCAGCCAATAACATGACCACCAAGCCACACCCACCAGCTAAGCCACACCCAGAGAACCGGTTGTTAAAAAATTTGAATCCCACCCCTGGTTAGCACCCATCCCTCTCCTAGAAGAATGAAATATTTTGAGGAATATTTTTAAAAGGTAGGATAAAATATTTCCTCTACAAGAAAAAAAAAAAACTTAAGGGAGACAATAACTCAAAGCCTCAGCTCCCTCCCTGCAGCCAATATTTTGTTCCCATTAAAGACTGGGTCAGCCTATCTACAAAACAAAAGATCTTCAATTTTTGGGTGATGGGATGAAGTCATGACCCTCCAGGACACAACAGGATTAACCCACTCACAGCAGACCTCACTACATTGCACAATCTCCTAAAGACACTGCATCAACCAAGCTTAAACCAAACCTGGGAGCTCAGACAAACTCATAGGATTTGTACATGGCACCATGGAAATTTGACAACAGTCAATAGAATGTATGATTTTGCACAGGAACAGGAAGCTCAAGTGCAAAACCCAAGAGACCCCTCATTCTCAACTCCACGCATTCAGCTGCACCAGAGAACCATGTGCTTTGTGATTCTGCTCTATCATTAAACCATCTTTCCAAGACATTTGCAAGTATTCATACATATTTCCCCCAACACTTTGCCTGCTTGTTTTTCTGGATTGCAAATTTACTAAGACACTGAAGAATGTTTGTTGGCACAGTGAAGAATGCTTTTCAATTAAAATATTCAACACCTGTCCCATTTATGAGGAACATGAACCTTGTCTTTTATTTCAGCTTTTTTCCAGCTTCAAACCTATAGCTTTATTAACACTTGCAATGTTAATGCAAGTAACATTGTGCAGGCAGCATCTGATATTTTCAAATTTAAAGTCTCATTGTTTCTGACATTTATTTGAAATTAGACATGCTATATTTCAGTTACTGCAATGGAACTATTCAATTAATCCCATTTTTTTAAAGCTGCCTTACCTACATATATTAGGAGCAGAAACATGGTTGAGGATCTTGAAAATAATACCTTCAGTTCCAGTATTCAACTGGTTGTCCATTATAGGAAGAAGCATATGACTGATTGTGGTTCAATTTTGTGTTTTGGCCACGGAATTTATCTGTGCTGGGTGGTGGTGGGATTGGGCGTTGAGGTAGCGGTTGGTGTGTGTT
>BHFT01074597.1:0-16768 GCA_004320025.1 Laticauda laticaudata | reverse complement strand
GTGTTCTGTATATAGAATAGTAGACTCCTAATACAGGATTCTGATTGGCTAAAAAACCTAAATGGGGATTGGTTCACTAGGAACGAATCCACGAAGCTGCTCAAAAGGCGGCAAAACTAAATATTGGCTACAAGCCGGCTACATTGGCTACAAGCCGGCAAGCAAATCCCTATAAAAAGGCTGCCATGGCTTGAGCCAATGTTCCGTTTCTCAACTACTGTAAATAATAAAGACTTTGTTGTTGGAACCTGGTCTACCTCGCGTTTTTCCGGACGGAACAGAAAACACACAGCAGTTAGTGTGAGGAAAATCAAAAGACATTTAATACAGAATAAATATTAAAAGATCCTTGCTAAAATAATAGATCACATGACCAATTCGAACACTTCCTCTATTTTATTAGAAAAGACAACTTTCTATCATTTGATCTGACAGACAAATAGCTGCAAAATTTTCAACCGTGAGGTACAAACATTATCTTCTGTTGGCATATTTTCTTTTGCTAACCTTTTTCTTCTGAACATGGCTTGTTAAATTGAATGGAGGTTAAATAATAAATTTGGGAGTTTTATATCAAATATCTTTGTTAGTCTTTAATATGATCAGCTTATTTCCTGTGACAAACCTCTCTAAATTTTCTGTGCAGAGGTTCAGTGAGGATGCAAGAGAAACAGGGAATTAGAATCACACTGGATGCTATAAATCATGATTGGGGCTGGGGAATTCTGACAGTTGAAGTTCACAAGTCTTAAAGTTGCCAAGGTTGAGCACCCCTGCTATAAAGGTTATCTGTGGGACAACTTTCCCAAAGGACATCTATGCATATTACCAGCTTAGATAATGCATGCATACTTCTAGTCCCTTCTCTTAAGCATCACTATCTCATGGGATCTAGGATGTGTGCCGTTTGCATGGCAGCCCCTACCCTGTGCAATGCTCTTCTCCCTAAAATTTGGCAGTCCTTTACCCTTCTAAGATCTGGCTTTTCTCTCAAATGCTGGGATAGGGTGAGGTGGATGAGAGAACATAAAGATGTTGGAAGTTTAACCTTGGGATTAGGTTTTTGTTGTTTATGCTCGTAATTGTTTTGTGTTGTGTTGTTTTTACTGATGTTGCTTTAATTGTTGACTGAAAGCTACCCAGAGTTCAATGTAAGACGGGCAGCTATATTTTTCATATAAGTAAAATAAAAAACAAATTCACACTTTCAGCCTGAGGTGAGACTGTTGGAAAATTAATGTGGGTGATTACCCATTGAACACCCACCCAGTTAGTCCCTATATCCAAATCACAACAGCCATACACACACTACTCAGTTCAGCTAGCAAAAGATAGTTTGATGTTTATTTATTAAATTTCATGAAACTTTACAAACAATGAGCAAAACCAAATAAAAACTAGGCAAAAGCAAGAACAGAAAAACATGAACAGGCAATAATTAAAATTATATTCTTATATCAATCACAAGGCATGGAATGTTTTAGAGCTACTGGAAACAATATTGTGGTAATTAGTATGGATTATCCCAATGGGAGTGATCCTTGATTATTCCACCTTTAAACCAGCTTTCTGTTTTTATACAGAACAGCAGCAGACTAGAGGTAGAAAGGAAGACACTAGGTGATCTTTCTCTAGTCTGCAGTATTAAAGAAACAAATTCGGTAGATAGGGATAATGTATACACAGTCAACAAGAGTCAATGTATATCTATTAAAAAAAACCAGGAACAAATCTTCTGAACATCTCAGGACTGTTGAAAATCAAGCAATTTCCACAGGTATAAAATATTGACTATTTTGTTTGAATTCCCAAACTCTTAATCAGCTGACTGTGCTGAATAATCAAAATTTATTTCAGCATATTTCAAATTATATGCAAACACATGCTACAAGTCCCTGTGTTTAATCCTACCCCTTTAAAGTTCCCTTAGAAAACAGAACATTTTCTGAAACTACACTTTTCCTTCCAGTTAGACAAAGCATTAAAAACTGGAAAAAAATTGTGCATCACTCTAACTTTGCAGCTTAATTTATTACAAAGCAGTGATAAAGCCTGCTGGGAGTCAGCAGTATTTATAGAATTGCAAAGCTGAGCAATTAATGCTAAGCCAGTTTCACCTCCCAGAGGACCATTAGAGACAACACCAGCACTCTTCTCTCTGACCTAACAAAATTTATGGCCTCCCAGGTTGGGTCTCTGGTGGAGCTAGAGATAAAAATCAACAAAACACCTGGCAAATATGAGTAACTTTGTGTAAGAAAGTTATTTTCTTACACTGGCTATTTTTTTTAAAGGTTATAGAATGTTTTTTTATTCTTCTCTACCACAAGATCTGCAATATGCATGGTTTTAAACAAACAACTATTTTGGTTAGGCAAGGTATATGATTTTGTACTGAAAGTTTCTTTCTAAACTTCCAGATAATGCCCAGCCTGTATTTGTGTGTATTTGTACACACATTCACATGGGTGGTCTCTACTATATGCTGTGGTTAGTGAAGCACCAAGGCTTTGTGCTTTACAAGAGTGGCCATTAACAAGAGAAGAGTCATTAAAACACATAAGCAAGCTTCATCTTTTTTTTTAAACAAAGGCATTTTGTAGGACTTGAGATAAAAAAATACTCAGATACTTTATAATTTTTGTGGATATAAGGTTAAAGTACATATGTGAAATTTTTTTGGTAAACCAATAATAAAAGAAACTCCTCACCTTGTTTTATACTTCGAGTAGAGAACAATAGGAACTTTCGATTATCACTGGTGTATATGTGTGTGTGTGTGTGTGTGAGAGAGAGAGAGAGAGTATATATAGGTTTAATAATCTACATAAAATTTTATATGCCAGTTGGTAGTGCTTTGTGGACAGAAGCAATAAAAAAGATCTTAATCTATTCTGAGACTTCCCAAAAATATTGTACTATGAACCTGTCATAAATTTCAACTTGTTTTCATAAGATTTTAAAATTAAGAAATAAACTGAACAATCCAACAAATTTGCATCTACCTACTCTTCCCTAGTGAAGTGAACACCTGGACTTGCTATACTTGAAAACTGATTTTTTTAATTGGTTAAGGCATATTACAAATTTTATGAATCTGGGTTTTATTGCATATGCTGAAAAGCTATTGTGGACATTGTTTATCACTCCCCCCCAAAAAACCAAAGCAAAATAAAATTGGCTCATCAAACTTTAATCTCTTCCCCTTCCATCTCCTGGGATAACCAGTAAAGTGCTCTTTAAATGACCCTGTGTCAATATTAACAACTTTCATTCCAGATTACTGTTGTGACTCCCTTGCTTAAAACACTGCTAGGTTAACATCTGTACTTAATTTGTACTTTTTGTTTTGTTCTATTTATGCACCTTGAGCCTCCCACCTGTAACTAGAGCTCTTAAGTGGCAACATCAGATGGGTTTACATATGTATGAAATTGCAGAAGGCAAAGAGCTGGGTTCTACAGCTGTTCACCAAGTTAACCTTCTTATCCTTTGTGCAGGACACACTGCTCATTTATGAGAAAGGAATTGAGTGGGCAGACTGGGGTTGGCTGTTTTTTTGTTTTTTGTTAGGTAGGACAGGAAAATAAAGTTATCTAAACTCTGAATCACCAAATAGGCTGGAGCTACTGCAGACTTCTGCAGAGCAGGGAGCTGGCAATCAGCAGATAAGGGATAGCAATGAATGACCACTGGCTTCATATGGAAGAAAGTCATCTGAAACAAGTGTGTGTGTGTGTGTGTGTCTTTTAAAGGATGTACTTGTTCCGATCTAATTGGGTGTTTTTAGGACAAGGGTTGTAGGCAGGAGAAGAGTAGTTTTCTATTATTAAGCTATTCCTAAGCTGAATCCTACTTCAGCTGCCCAAACAGATCACTTGCATCAGAATCTTATGTTTCAGTTTACAATGTAGATAATGGAAAGCCCTCTGATCAATTATAACATTGAAGAATACAGCATAACCTAAACAAACCCTTAATTCATTACTGCACCATTCTCCATAATTAAAAAACTCAGCTATTCAGACATTTCAATTATACTGTGCATAAGGAAGGCACTTGAGTTGCCTTTTAGACATGACCAGGTTTATCCACAGAGAGATAAGCTAGATAAAAGTAGCCTTGATTTAAGCACATCCCTACCCCTAAATCAAAATACATTTAGGGTTTTAGGAGAAGTACCCCTCTGAATGTGTTTAAAATGTACTAAAAAAAGATGACAGGGCAAAGACAATATAACTAGCTGTCTCTTCCATCCGGAATGTTTGCATTTATTTAGAAAAGGCACTGGTTCCAGCACAGAGCAAGTTCTCTCTTCTACCTAAATGAAGCAAAATATACTTCAAGTGTGTGTGTGTGTGTGTTCCTGTGTGAGAATGTGGTTTTAATTCCAATAAAAATGTGTTAAATTTAAGGCCCAATGCAAAACATAGCAAATTTTTTTGAAGATACCCTTCCTTGCATGATTAAGAGGAAGATTGTTCTAAAAATAAATCTTGGAACTGAAAATGGTTTGAAACAGGGACATTGACTGTGCTGGGGCCATTCTTCCCATTTCTGGCTTTTATTAATTGTTTTGGAACATATAACATTGTGCTCATATCTGAAAACCTGGTGGATTAGAGGAACAGGATGCTAAATATATGACTTGCATGCAACGTACAACAATATGTATACATTCTCTCGTTTGTCCTCAACCTAAGATTTACAAAACAATCATGTAATTAATAACACTAAAAATGATGTGATATTGATAGATAAGAACCAAAGGATTGGAATTGAATGATTTTAAAGAACGTCTTCCATCCAGAATGTATGCATTTATTTATAAAATGGGCACTAATTCTGTATCTGAATGTGTAAATGTGATGGCTTGGTTTCTGCAAAGAAAAGTAGTGCTTGCCAGCTGAAGGAAAGCCCTTTTTGAAGGCAGCAAAGTGCTGAAAGAGGAAAGGATGTTCAGTCTTGCCTCTGCACTTCCTTGGCATGGCTCTGATTGCAGCACAGGCGGTCAATATTGGCATGTTTGTGTGCAAATAACATTCTACTGAATGATGTCTGCACCTGTGTCAACTGACATCAGTATCTATTTATTAAGTTTATTTAGGCGGACCACAAGGCACACCTGCACTGGCTCCAGCACAGAGCAACTTCTCTCTTCTACCTAAATGAAACAAAACATGCCTCAGGAGTGTGTATGTGTGTGTGTGTATAAGTGTGTATATGTATGAGAACAGAAGATGCTTTATTTTTTCACATGGTTCAATATTTTCCATTTAGTCAAACATAATTTACTTAATGTGGTTTTAATTCCAATAAAAATGTGTTAAATGTAAGGCCCAGAGCAAAACAGCAAATTTTTTCGAAGATACCGTTCCTTGCATGATTAAGAGAAAGATTGTTCTAAAAATAAATCTTGGAGCTAAAAATGGTTTGAAACAGGGATGCTGACTGTGCTGGGGCCATTCCTCCCACTTCTGGCTTTTATTAATTGTTTTGGCACATATAACATTGTGCTCATATCTGAAAACCTGGTGGATTAGAGGAACAGGATGCTAAAATATATGACTTGCATGCAACATACAACAATATGTATACATTCTCTCGTTTGTCCTCAACCTAAGATTTACAAAGCAATCATGGAATTAATAACACTAAAAATGATGTGATATTGACAGATAAGAACCAAAGGATTGGAATAGAATGATTTTAAGGAACGTCTTTTTATTTGGCCCCACAATCCAAACATTTGTTAGGGAGAAGTGACGGGTAAGTGACTCTTTTTACAAAAATTTCTACCAGGATTGTGACAAATTTACACTCAGTATATTATGTTTATCTCAATAATATACCTTCCCATTGCTACTATTTAAAAAAAGAAATCTAATGTGGGGAACTGCACAACAGCAAGAATTGAGGTAAAAGGTGAAGTAACTACTGATAATTTGGTGATCAAGATGCAATCAGAAAAATTAGATTGGATGTTGTCTCATGTACTAAGCTATCTTTTTAATATCACATTTCTCCTAAACTGTTGTGAATTCCCATTTCCCTGGTTATAGGAGTACCAAAATATTATTCCCATAGCTATGTGCAGATTCTGCTTGGAAAAAATAAGGAATGTTTGCTGGCAACTTCAATGTCTATATTTTCTACCTTAATCCTCAGAATGACATTATGCCTACATGGTGAAACATCTGCCAGTGGTCTCTGCTGGAAGCTATATTGGGTCATCAATTGTCAGTGAAAGCCAATGCATTCTACTGAGTACACAACAGATGTTGCTCCTCAGTTCTCTTTGTTCAACTGTTAAGTATTTCTTACTGAGCACAGCACAATAAACCTGGAAGTGACTGTTCTTATGGTGAAGAATACAGTTTGTGTGTCAGTGACATTTACTGGCTCACAACATACCACCATGCGTAAAGCATGCTTGCTACAAAAATCATATAATAAATAAATCAATAAATAAGTGTCATAAAATGGTGAAATAAGCAAATGACTCAATCGATGGCTTAGTTGAATAGTTCAATTCAGTTACTACAACTTCCAGAATGGCCCCAGTCTTCTTTCAAAGGGAAAGCTTTCTTTCTTTGCCAACTCAGGAAGCTCAAACTGCCCAAGGAGCTGCTGATCCAGTTCTACACAGGAATTATTGAGTATGTCATCTGCACCTCTATAACCGTCTGGTTTGGTTCTGCAACCCAACAGGACAGACACGGACTTCAGAAGATAATTAGGACTACAGAAAAAACAATTACAACCAACTTCCCTTCCATCAAGGACCTATATACTGCATGAGTCAAAAAGAGGGCTGTGAAAATATTTACAGACCCCTCACATCCTGGACATAAACTGTTTCAACTCCTTCCCTCAAAACAATGCTATAGAGCACTGTACACCAGAATAACGAGACACAAGAACAGTTTTTCCCAAAAGCCATCTCTCTGCTAAAGAAATAATTCCCTCAAACTCAAATTGCCAACTATAGGCAGAACTTCCAATTTCAATCCAATCAGAAACATTTCTACCAATTTATCAATGGAGAAACAGCAGTGAATCAGTCAGTCCCTGCCAAGGAAGAAGCCTTGCAATTCTGGGCACAGATATGGGATAATCCAAAGAAATACAACAAGGGTGCAGCTTGGTTAAAAGAGGTAGATAAGAATAAAACAGAAGTTAAAATGAAATAAATAGTAATAATAGCAGAAATGGTAGAGAAAAGAGCAAGGAAGATCAAGAATTTGGCCAGCAGCAGGTGAAGATGAACTGCATGGTTTTTGGTTGAAACATCTAACTCTATACCCACCTGTTGCCAAGCAGTTTAACAACATACTATGTGGAGGTGAAATGTTGCAAATAGTTGTTGAAGAAAAAGGGCTTTGGAAGAATATCTGAAGGAGAGTGAAGAAGTTAGTAAGCCAGGAAGGCTTACTGACAACTCGAGAGACCAAACTGGCCTAAAAGAAAGACCAAATATAGAACAGAATGGATACATGGGAATGGAGCACTATATGGCCCATACATTAAAAAAAATAGCAGGGAAAGCAGATAATAATAATAAGACCTGGCAATGGCTAACATCTAGATTTGTCTATTCCAGGTCCTTGGTAAGGACTCAATAGGTAGCAAAAATGCCAATTCGGAACATCAGAATATCTGGCTGTGTGATGATCAACAAAAACAACTGCACCATCAAGCATCCAGATTTGCCTACCCCAGGTCCTTGGTAAGGACTTGATATGTAGACAAAAATGTCTGAACATCTGGCTGACTGTGCAACAATCAATAATTAATACTCAGAATTAATCTTTCATAATCTGATTTAACATTAATCCTGCTTGATGAAAAACCAGAGTTTTATTGACTGGCCAGGATATACTCTTTTAGTACTTATTTTGTACATATATTTGTATGCTGTCTAATCTATGGGACTTATTGTTTGTATTCCTAAACAATAAAACTATCAAGCATAAGATTTACCATACTATGTTATCAGCTAATCCTTACTTCTCTCAGTGGCTTGCAAGAAGCTTCAATATCAGCATTGTTTCTAAATAACTTTGTTCAGGAAATATAGCCAAATTTATTTCCATCTAGGTACTGCTTCTGAATCTGTGCTTAATTATGTAATGTTATTTATTGATTGCTGAGTTTTCTTTCTTTCATGCACACAAGCCGACAAAGTTAGAACGTTAACTTGGTCCATCTCTAAAACAGACCCAACAGTCACAGGCTTTGTCTTTTGCTTCCTTGTTAAATTCAGGCTGTAAATCTATTAAACATTAACATGATGAATGTAGTGCTGTAGCAAAAAGTTAATGAAGTGAGAGGAATTTTTTATAGCAGTAGAAACAAAAAAAAAAAAGTGAAATAATTTCTTTTAGCCTGACTGCATTTATCCTTAACTCCATTTAACAACTTTGTATGATTATGAAGTGTCTGTACCTATGTCTAGTATCTATATTTCAGAATTTCTCAACCTCAGCATATTTACAAGGTATGAACTTCAACTCCCAGAATTCTAGCTGGGGGAATGCTGGGAATTGAAGTCCATATATCTTAAAGTTGCTGAGGTTGAATTCTTTCAAGATTCAAATGAGATAAAAAGAAAGAATAAATCAGTTTTTGCGGGCTTAGATGAAAGGCGTCTAAATATCTTGTTATTCCAACCAAAAGTATACATAATATTCAGTATACAATGAATGATATTTTGTATTTATAAAAATGTACAGCATATAGAACTCTGTTTCTCCAACAATACCGCCTCCCCCATTAGGAAGTCCCAGCATGTTTTATAGGCATGAAATGAAATTAAGCCCCTTCCCCCAAATTAAGGCCTATATTAAAACATGAGAAATGGGGGGGAATGGTGGGGGGGGCTTGCCATTAGGAAGTACTTTTGTTGCACACCCGGATATGATGCTGCCTGCATTGACCCCGATACAAAGTGCCCCAGCAGTGCCGAGGTCAACATCCAAGCCATCATTGCCCGCCCGAAGATGCAAGGGTGGGGAATTAAGTCACCCCTGAAAATACAGCCTAGCCATTTTTTCGGGGCTCAAAAAAAAAAAAATTAGACCCGGCCTTATTATATGAGAAACATGGAAGTAATAAATATATATTTTTGTCAACTTTTTCATCCAGAATGTTTACATATGTTTCCAAAACATGCAGATTGTGATATCACTGTAATCTTAGTTCATGGGTCATTTCTTATAATTTCTTTTTTATAACTAACACTGATTGTTAGCTAGCTATCCATTACATGAGTCACCATGTTTCACAGAATTGAACAGTACCTTTCAAAGAAATTTTAATGGGATGGCAAACTTCGAAAACACTAACTTAAAGCTCTCCTTTCAGGTTCTCACTTACAAATCCTTTGTGTCATGTAGAAATAAGCCTTGTCAGTTTTAACACATTTTATTGGTAAGTTGAATCTAATTGAAATGCTTGCTGACAGACATTTTACAGGTGATGACAAGATTCTACTAATGCCTTACACATGATTTGCACATTTTAAAGAAACTTATTCTAGAATTAAAGCTTTGATTGCAAAATAATACTATAAAAATATTCTGTGCTGAAATGTAGGAAAGAAGCATGATGAATCAGAATCAGATTTTAAGTTTAACTGAAATTACTGGGATAAGTTTAGTGATGGGTCTCTCACTTTAAATCCAATTCATCTGGTTCCAATTCATTATAAAACACTTGTTCGATATCCAGGGAAGTTCATTTACATAGCTATCTTGTTACACTCTTATTGGTGTTTATTGTCCAATATAATAGTTAATCAAGCAGAGTTACTTTGAAACTTTGTTAAACCTGCTTTTTAATTTTCACAAAATAAAACGAACTAGGAAAAAATATCGATAACAACTGAAAGTTATTTTAAAAATCAGCAGAATAAACACTGAAAACATATGTTTTTAGGACAGTAAATTTTGTATCAGTGCATAGAAACATACATAAATCTCAGAAAACTTACACCATGTATGCATTTATTTTGAATATTTCCTTCTATAAATTATTTGTACAATATTTGTTTAGGTGAAGGTATTAGTAAGAACATTATTATGATAAGCCTGAAATTGACTACATTTGTTTTTCATGGGAAATAAAGACCATCAACCAATCTTAATTATAAATCATTCTTAAATGCTTTACTCAACTTGTTCAAAAACTTTCAACCAAACCCATTAATTGGCTTTGCCACCAAAGATGAAATATGTTCCAACTTGTTTATCTCCTTGCCAATACAAGTTTGTTCTGTTAGTATGTAGCACAGAAAACAAATAAATACAATGCCTATTTCTTTCCTGTTGAAAATAACATCTGAAAACATTAATCTAAACAGGATTTTTAAAGCTGGGGAATAGCCTGAAGTTAGGAGCAATGACCATACATTCTGAATTCAGAACCTAGTACATAACAAATAGCCAAATTGCTGTCTTAAACCTCAAAATTCAAAGCTGTAAAGAATCACAGCACTGAGTTGTGAGAAGAAATAGCTTTTGGGGGGAAGTCCCCCCCCCATTGCTTTTACATGGCAAAAGATAATGAATACCAAATTGATTTCCATTAATTTGTTCCCCCTGCAACCTGTGAAAAATCAGTATGGCAGAATGTTAAAAAGCAACTTAGTTGACACTTATATTGCATGAAATATATAATGAACCAACACTGTGACATCTGGGACAGATGGCAAGCTATCCTCTATCTGAACACATTCAGGACATGTGAGCCATCTTCTCTCTGGGGGATTAGCTCCATTATCAAGATGTCTATCAAACTAATTTCTAGACAGAATCTTGTTTTCTCTAAGTCTAGTCCATTATTTTATTTTATATACCATATGATGATAAAGAACTTCATTCTTCTTTCAGGTTCTTGAAGAGTACTACATTTCTCAAAAGCTAAATATACTTCAATTGGTTTTGATATGTCTTTGTTTCTATTTCCACTACCCTTCTCTGAACTGGTTTTGGTGTCTGAATTGTCCTTAAGCTGCAGAACCTACAACTGCATATAATACAAGATAAAGTCTAAAGACGATGCTGTGGAGTTATTTAATCTCTGGATTTACCAAGTGTACTTCTGATGCTACTACTTAAAGTGCTGTGGCTTTTCTGTAGTCACATCACAAAGCATATATTTATATTTATTAACTGTTAATATTAAGCTACTAACATTAAATAATTATAATTACTGCCAACCCATGTAATTCCTCCTCTTCATATACGTATATTTAATTTCTGTTTCCTAAGTGAAGGACATTTATTTTTCTTAAACTTTGATCTGTTACTTTCAGCCCATGCAAATTTGTGACATCTACAAACCTAATAAGTAATCCCACTATATCCTCATGTAAGCCATTAAAAAACATTTTGAAGAGTACACAGCCTAGGATCAAATCATTTACTATTCTCCTTGATACTGCCCTCCAGTTCAATATAGAATAGTCACTAAGAGCCGTGGTGGCACAGTGATTAGAATGCAGGACTGCAGGCTACTTCTACTTACTGCTGGCTGCCTGCAATTTGGCAGTTCAAATGTCACCAGGCTCAAGGTTGACTTAGCCTTCCATCCTTCTGAGGTCAGTAAAATGAAGACCCAGATTTTGGGGGGCAATATGCTGATGCTGTAAACTACTTAGAGAGGGTTGTAAAGCATTATGAACCGGTATATGTCTAAATGCTATTGCTATTGAAAACTGTTTGAGTATGACATATGCCTTGATATAGAATAGTTTATATCAGGGGCTGGCAACTATAGCCCTTTATGACCTGTGGACTTCAACTTATAGATGGCTCAATAATTCTGGGAGTTGAAGTATATAGGTTGTAAAGAGGCCATAGCTGCCCACTCTTGGTTTATACAGACACATACAAATGCTATAAATTAATAAAAGCATACAGCAAGGCCTCTGCCAAACTGTAGAATAACTAGAATTACATTTTGCTGTCTCATTTTCAGAATTTATTTATACAATTATTTATAGCTCAAAGGATTCAAGGAAGTTTATAATACAGTGCAGTAAAGGTACAACAATTTAAACTATCAGCTACTTAAACTAGCCAATTAAGGCACCCAGTATTTATTTTATTTTTAGCTATTGAAAAAAAATCAACACCATTCTTATTTAGGACTAATCCTAACAGTGAGTAATGGTTTCCTTTACCATTGTATCCATTAGCCCGTAAGAGGGCTAGGACATCCTTAATATGCCACTTGTCCCATCTGTGGCTTTCTTTCCTCTCTGCCAAGGTCTTTCCCACATACCATTACAATAGCAATAGAACTTAGACTTATATACCGCTTCACAGTGCTTTACAGTCCTCTCTAAGTGGTTTACAGAGTCAGCATATTGGCCCCAACAATCTGGGTCTTCATTTTACTGGCCTTGGAAGGATGGAAGGCTGAGTCAATCTTGAGCTTGGTGAGATTTGAACTGACAAATTTCTGGCAATCAGCACTCAGCAAAAGTAGCTTGCAATACTGCATACTAACCACTGTGCCACCACAGCTCTTTGAAATATTTGAAATTTTCTATAATCTTTTAAAGAAGAATCTAGTTGCATTAACTGTACTTAATTCCTATATCTTTATTTTTCAAACTTTCTAAGAGTAAGAATACTTTGATGGGAGAGCCAATTATCCAGAGTGGTGGGGGACTTTCCATCATTGCATGTGTTTAAACAGAGACTAGAATTCCATCTCTCTGAGATGCCTTAATTTACATTTCTGACTAAAAGGTTAAATTTGATGGTCTTAATATTCAATCCTGGCTCTATGAACCAATGTTGTTTCTCTAAACCAGCTTCCCATAATTTACTACCCAATATACATGCTAGAAAACATGTTGGGAGGGAAATTATAAAAGATGTAATCCATCATTTTCCTGGGGATGGATAGGGAAAATTGATGTAATGAAGGGTGAGAACATTAATACTAAATCACAAGGATGGTATCAGTTCTTAATTGTAATTGAGTAGAAACTTATTTATGCAAGTTGTACAAATACAAGCATGATGATATTAGAAACCATAACTTTGAATGGAGATTAATCAGATTGATGAATGGTTGCTAGTCACAACCTACATGGGCTCTCAAGATTTACAGAGTTATTATTTCTTTAGGAGTAACATTGGGAAGGGACCATTGCATTCTAGGTTTGAGCTAAACAGTTGGGTTGGAAAAGTTAATTGTTCCATTTTGCCTCAAACTAAAGAATCAAAGCAAGTTACTTGATTAGTTTGTTACTTCATTCTTATGGAAAGAGAGTTCTACAAAAAAAGCCTTTTTGATTGTCACTCCAAAGAGGTACTTCAACTGAATAACTTTCTTATAAATCTGCACAGCACAGCCCTACTGTATTAATGCAACTGCTTGCAGAAATGCTGGAGATAATATGGGGTCGGCTCATACAAACAGGATGGTAGAGCTGGTTAGACTAGCACTGATGATGTTACCTAGTTTCGGTAATGAAACGTCTGCAAGAAAACAACCAAGCTCGTAGGGCACCAAGGAACCCCTCAGCTTTTAATGTAGATTGGTTTAGGTTCTTATTTCTTTGAAACTGCAAGATTATTCTTTTTATTGGCGCTTGAACAGTTAGAAGCATTTACATAAACCTATATATTAAGTTTTATTATAAAGCAGTCAAAGAGCATGTGACGCTAAACAGGTCTAGCTCAATTACATCTTGGATAAAAGACTGGCACTGTAAGCTCAGTGTAAGCAGTTTAATAAAGGGATAACACAATATGGATAGAAAAGAATGACTTAATGAAAATATCACTATTTTAAAGAATGGATTATTCTGGCAAGTAAATCTGCAGAAAATATATACAAAGCTGTGACATGAGACAGATACTTCTATGCTGTGCCGATGCTGAATTTATTTGTTCAAGCAATGAAACAAATCTTGCAAGCCTGACGTCAAATAAAAGCCTGTTTTCTCTTAGTACATTGGAAAAATTGTTCATGCTTACGTAATGACTGCCCTCGTAGTATTGCCAAGGTCACTGTGCACATAGATTTATTTCCATCAAGGAATCAGTAATGCCTGGAGGCTGCTCACACTTATGCCAAAAGTCATTTAACTTGTCCCTATTTTATAGTCAGATTCACTGTAAGAACGCTATTCATAACTTTTACATTCAGTCGATCACTGCAACATCCTTTGTGGGGAATAAATTCTAAAATTAACATTAGAGGGGGGGAAAAGAGGCACTAGAAATTTCTAAGTTAAGAGAAAAGATCTTCGTTACATTTGCCTGGGTAATCTAAATAGACTGGAAAAGAAAGAAAGAAAAAGGAAAGAAAATAAATTAAGTGTGAGACATGTTTAAATCTGCAACACTGCTTCAAAATACTATTTTTGCTGAGGTGGAAGAAGTATTTCCAAGTGGTGTCATAATTATATGGTGGTTGGCTGTGAAGATTGCCCTAACCTCATTCATTCAACCTCTCTCTGGTTCGTGAAAGTATTTTGATGATGTCACACAATTTGGATAGCCAGCATCTGCTTGAAATTTTACAACATCCCCATCTGCTTACCAGATATCAGATGTAAATAATATTTTTTTGAATATTTTATTGATTTATTTTATTTACAACAAGGGTGCTTTCAAAGAGTATCGCAGATTTTAAGATATTAGCTGTTCTAGTCATTGCAACAATTGTGTAGTAAAACTCTTGCTAAACAATATCCCAATCAAGAAACTGCCAAAGAGCCATCAGTAAACAGCCTAATCAAAGAATCTCTAAGACCTCCCCCACCCATACAGACAAACAAGTCACCAGAATATAAACTGACAGCAAACAGCATTCCTTACTAGCACTGAGGATGTTACCTAGTTCGGGTAATGAAACGTCTGCAAGAAAACAAGCAAGTTCAGAGAGCACCAAGGTGTTCTAACCTAGGCTTTCCCAAAAGCACGAAGCCGACTCCATGTTCTGATAAAACAGTGACAGTGATTGTCAGCGAATTCCTCTCCAGCAAAGTTCTGGCCAGCAGTCTTTCAAGATATTTTGCAGTGACAGACCTTTATCAGGTTGGAGAGCTGCCCGGCCAATATCTTTCAGTTGCCACACTGTAGCAGACAATACTTGGCAAGAATGCAGGAACAGGTCTTCACCCAAATGAACTAATTGTCTCCTGCAAAACCCCACTCCCCTTTTATTCCCTATGGCAGGGGCCATTCACCGTCCACCTGTGGCTTTACTCCCAAGCTGACCATGTTCCTTAGTTGTTCCCTTCTTCTGGCAGCTCCACGCATGCGCACACTGGGCAGGGTCCAGCTGTTCTTCTGCCTCACTGATGTCCAACTCCGAAGGCAGCTGATAACTGTCACACGGCCCAGGCCCCATTTCTGCCTCCAATGCAGAGCCTTCCCCAGACTCTAGAACTTCCCCTAATCAGAGCCATCCCCAGACTCTAGAACTGGCCCACGTTCCTACCCAATCTCATCACTGTCCAAATCTGCTGCCAGCTCCACTATGCCCAAGGAGATTTAACAAAAGAGTTGCTTATCTATGAAACATACTGTGGCTTAAAGAGAAAACTTATTTTTAATTGTAATTCAATCATGTCTAATTCTCAGAGACTGCCTGGACAGGTCCTTGCAGTTTTCTTGATTTTTCAGAAGTGGCTTGCCATTGTCTCCCTCCACGGGGAGAGAGAAAGTGACTGGCCAAAGGTCACCAGCTGATTTTTTCCTTAAGGCAGGATTAGAATTCATAACCTCTCAGTTTCCAGCCTGATGACTTAACTGCTATGCCAAACTATTTATTTATTCCTGCACTAATATGAATCCAGTTTATAATACTTTTAACTTTAGGACTATCCGATCTTTCCCAAATAAGACCCAAGATTAATTATTTGACTGCTCTGCATAATAACTTACAATCTTTTAAGTAGAACTTTTCCTCTCATTTTCCAAAAATAAATTCACATTGGCAGCTTGGAGTTTATTGGCCATATGCCAAGAATTTATAATGGAAAGTGCTAGTTACATTACTGTTTCTGTCTAGAATCCTGTTTAAAGCTTAATATTAAATCATATAACACTATGATGAAAGGTTTGTAAGTTCTAAAGTTCACAGTTGCACCCAGAGTTTAATACTAGCGAGGAATATTTCCATTTCTTTCCTTTCCTTAATACTTAAAGGAAAATAAAACACAGGCCTCCTGTCAAAAACCACCCCAAAAACAAAACCCCAAAACTTTGTTGCCAAGTAGTTCTAGCATAATACGATGGGTTGACAGATTATCTATGAATAATGTTAATTCTATTTGTAAGTTTACCTTCCATGAATTTAGCCACCACTACCTTATGTTTTAGTTTAAAAAGAAAATGTGCCTATCAAGATGGAAACAACAGGAAAACAGAAAAGAACAAAAAAAAGAGTTACAATAATTCATTTATGTATGAAGGCTGAAAAACGCAGGGGGGTTATAACTTAGAATTAAATTCACTATATTTGCTTTCTGGTGATTAACTGATGTTCTTATATAGTCAATTAAAGGGCAACCTACAATTATCCAGAACATGCCCACTAGGCAAGTTGGTCCAAGGTAGGTTATAGATAATATGTAGATGAAAATATTTGTTGAATTTAAGCAAGAGAAGTCACAGAGAAGAATGTTTAGTTTGGAATTGAACAAAACTGGTATAACTCTAAAGGCCCGGTCCCACTGGCCGACGGATGCAAAACGTATGCATAAAGGACACAGTGGACGAGCAAAATTTCAGGG